>JAQGBY010001637.1:0-27960 GCA_034698785.1 Mycogona germanica | reverse complement strand
AACCGTAACAAATTTGTTAACGATCTTAAAAATTTGATCATTTGATTGCCAACATTTTACTGTGTGTCGGTAGGTATGTGTCCGAGAACTAGGAAATATTGTAATTGTTGGGATCCTCATTTTTCTATATTCAAGACAGCTGCCAAAATCTGCCGAGCGTCCGTAGCTAATATTCAATTTTGTTATCGCTTAATTACTGTAAAGCAGATTTCTAAAGTGAGTTTCTAATCACTACTAAGATTCGCCATCGTTCCCGTGACGCGGGTTCGATTCCCGACCGAAACCTCTGAATTTTTTCGGGCAAGACAAAAGCCTTCCCACGCGCTTCCTTCGGAATGGAAGTAGAGTCGTCTGTACGATATTAGGTATCCATACCTAGGTAGCTTATATGAAGACTGTGCTAGGAAAAATTACCTCCTTAACAATATCTTATTTTCTTATACTTGATAAAAATGTCACATGAATACGAAAGCAATATATGATTAAAATGGAGGCGCTTACTCTGGGCCATATAATGTGTGGGACCAATCTTTTTAATTTTAGACATTGTCCTGAATAAGTCTCGAGGAACCGAACAACCATATACTTGTATGATACAAGACTTGGCCACACTCATTGTCCTTGATGAAGGAACTGGCATTTTGAGTTTTGAAATCAAATATCGCTGTTCTATTGACAAGCCCACAGGCTGTATACCTAGCTGTCAGATTATTCAGATAGCTGCCAACCAAATGGTTTTTAAGACATTTCGAAAAACTGATAATAAGTTTTTCAATTTGCGTGAAATGTTGGCCAGTCGTGCTTGAACTCTTCGAGCTCTTGTTCATTTAAGTTGAAAAGGAAACTTTCTTTTGGATTCAGCGCGCATCGTGTCATCATAATGGGGACATTCTGGGAACTTTACTCTGATCTATCCTGGGCTTCCGTAATTGATCCAACAAATCCAGGAACCAAAACTTGAACACGGTAACTAGTATTGACGAAACGCGAGTCCCCGCGAGTCCATGTACTGTGTTTTATTATCATTTAATTATTTTATTAATCATTTAATTATACGAAACATAATCCCAGTTGGACTCGATATCCACGAACCCCCTCAGGGGCGATAGTCCTGAATAGAATCGAGCGTGTTCCTCTGGGCCCGAGATTCTTGGGGTATCCCCAACACTTTGTCCTCTCACGGAAACTCAAACACCCCGATACCACTTTCAGCTCCTTTTTTAATAGATAATTGGGGATCTACATCATGTATAAATGTGTTTTGAGTTGCGAATATTATTACATCCACAGTAATTTATCATGAGAATGATCCCATCGTTTATCCAGGAATCGAAACTTGTAGAAAAAACTGGTTTTCGAATAACTTTGGCGTTACTGAACAGTTTTCAGATGGGCAAGAACAGAATGTCCCCAATAAATATATCAAATACTGATCCACTTTTGTTGTTCATGAAAGTGCGACAGTTACGAAGAACGAGTTCTAGCGCATTCGTTATTATTACCAAAAATAATGTCCGCACCAACCGAATTAGCCGTTAATTTCACAAAATCGTGATCTGTGATCCCCATGCCTCCACAAAGTGTTATGAATGTTGAATTTTATAATTTTTAACCGGTTTATCGCGCCGTCGTGTTGTCGTTGAGCAAATCCTGTATATTGCGTGTTTATAACAAGTGCGTATTACCCAACAAAAACATGACTTGACCGCTCATTTGAGAAGTCTTATTCTATTACCTGTACATTTGTTTTTATTTGACGATAATTGATTCAATTTTGTGAAAGTCGTAAACTTCAATTTGAATTAATTGAAATATGAGACTTGATCGCGGCGTCGTCTATGTCGTTATTTTTGGAAAGCGTTTGACACCTTCAAGACGAATCGAAAGGAATTAATTTGTGAATATAATTTGTATGAGGTTGCTTGCCGCTTCTTTATATGTGCATTGCCACTTGCCAATTAGTTTTACAAAATCAAAGTCCCCGCAACAAGAATTTTAAATCAACTGGTCTCACTTGTCGTGAATCACTCGTGTTCAGTGGGCATTGAAATAGGCCAGAGTACACCTGCGTTTCTACCTGCATTTGTCAAGGGCCGATTGGATGGGATTATACAGGACGCTTACCTGATCCGTTGGGTGACACCGAGTAGCGTCCCCGGTAGCTGTCCGGCGACAACGACGAGGATGACGAGGCGCGGGTGTTGTCCGTGCCCGGCGAGGACGGGCTGGGCGAGAGGGACGTCCGAAACGAAGGAACAGACGGCAGTCCGGACGTCGGACTGGACGCGGCCGTCGACTGGACACCGCGGAAACCGATTCGATGCGAGGCGCCGCTGGGAGTCGTATGTCCGGACAGCAGTGACGGATGCTGTTGGTGATGGTGCGGGTGGTGGGCGCCCATCGGGTTAAAGGTGAGTCCCTGCAGCGGCGAGCAGGGACTGGCGCCACCACTCGCGGCCAGCAGACTTTGGAGGTGCTGGTGCATCGCCAGGGCGGCCAGGGGATGCTGGGCGGGATGCTGGTGCAGCGTGGCACCGGCGCCGCCGCCGCCGCTGCCGGATCCGAGGGCGGACGGGTGGGGCGGGACCGGCGCGGGCAGCCCAGGCCGAGGGAACACCATGAAACCGTTGTAGAGCAGCGGCAAGTGCATGTTGAGTGCGGCGGCCGGATAGGGGGTGGAGGCTGGCGGTGAGCTGGCTATCGAGCGATGGAGGAGCGAGTCGATGGAGAATGGCGCGAAGGCGGCTGGACGCTGCATGGCGAATGCCGGAGAGTGGTGTCGGATGGCGTGGGGAGGGGATCGATCGCCGCTCAGGCCATGACGGAGGACGCCACACTGGCCTGTTGACGAGTCCGGCACCGGCCGACTAGACCAAATCGAGCTGGACCCGCAGCGATTGTCGCAATCGGTTCTCGACACCGCGGTGATCCCAACTTCAGCGCGAATCAATCGAAACTCCGAAAGTTCAAATCGATTTATGTCGGACCACACTCACGCGATCAACACTGAACCACCCCCGAGGCGAGTCGGTAACCAAATCATCGAGTGACCAACTGTGGTCGATCAATCGTAGTCGAACGTAAATTTTTGATCCACGAATGGGACCGGCCGTGGGTAACGCGTGTCGGCCCAAACCAGTGATGTGATCCGTGGGGTTCTGGGTGCGAGGTAGTACTAACTGGGGCGCGCGTTGATGCTTGGCCCGAAACGTTTGAACGTTGACTGACGATCGAGTGAGTGTTCCAACGCGCGCTCTCTCTCGGTGACTCTCTCTCGTTCGGTGCGGGCCGCTGCGGGACGACAGAGGAGCGCGCTCTCGTTCGTGCTAGCGCGTGCCAAACGATGCTATTGGCCGCGGCCACTTCACGTGCTCCACCACGCTCGCCTCTTATTGGTCGGCGGTCCGGCCACACCCGCCTCGTGCAAATCAGCTGTGTGGAATTCATTATGATTAGCGTCGCACGCGACTCTCATTAGGGACACTGGGTCTCCACGTGCTCGTCGTCGTGCACTGTGTGTTTAGGTGCGCACTTTAGGTGGCAAAGGGCTTCGCATTGACGGCACCCTACAAAATGGCTGCCTGTTGATCCTCTCGCTCGAGCACCACAGAGACCACAGTGTGCGCAGCTGATAGTGTGTACTCAGTCGCGATCGTTTAAGCTTGTCAAATTAAGGGTTAAACAAATCATAACGTTCGAAATGTAAAGTTTAGTTTTCGTATAGTCACTAGTTGACGCTCACTATTTTATTTTGGCGGTCATTTGCTAACTTGGTGGATCTCGTCGCGCGACATTACTGTATTTTTGAACTCTAAACAAGTTAAAAATCAAAAATAGAGATAATAGGGCGTCTTGAACATATCCTATATTATAAAACTAAGGATTGGATTTTCCTGTTCGGAGACTAACTCTGGAACGGCTCAATGAAATTTCATAAAATTTTACATACCGTTAGTGCACTACCATAATTCGCAAGCGACGGAATTTCAGATCTCGATTTTCAATATTTCATATTAAAACAATCGTTACCAAATTCTGGATAATCTCTCTTTCGCTTTAAACTTAAAAAATGGCGTCTCCACATCAAAAGCATGACGTCGTCGATTTCACGAGACATCCAGGCAAACCAGATAACAGTTCCAACCAAGCAAACCAGATAACAGTTCCAACCACATACTATTACCGGAATAATATTTTCAATATAAAAATAAAATAACAATATTAAAAAACATAAAATAATCAAATAGATATTTTAAAAAAAGATTCTTTTTCAATTTAACATTTGAAAATCCAATTTTTTTAATATAAAAATAACATGTTGAGGCACCACTGCATGACGTTATTATAGCACGTAAAAATTAAAATTTTTCAAAATGTCAAAAATGTAATCAAAAATCGGAATATTGGAAATATAGAAAGAGGCATCGGACAAATGGTAAGAAAACAATGGACAGGTGTCGAGTGCTCGAGAGGATAGCGTTACATTAACTTAAACTATTATTTTACGTTTAACGTTTGCGTTTCTCGTGTGTTATCGTGTAAATGTAATTAATTTTTTATTTCATTGGTGGATACTGTAAACCCAGGCAAAGCCGGGCACCCTTCTTGTACATAATAAATATCAAGTTGTGCCGCGGACAGCTCAACTTGCTATTTATTATTAAAACAAGTTCTTTACCAAATGTACTGCTGCAATGGAGCATCTCTAACGACTGTTAGTCAAAATCACTGAAATTCGATGATATACTCTGTACTCGTGGGCAACATGAACTTCTATTAGCTCGAAAGATATTCATTTGTTACTTTGTCTATTTGACAAACGCATAAAGTTTTTATGGCTTTGGGCTAAGACGTATCGCAAACTGTAGTAGTCAATCTTGTGAATATTTTAAAAGTTAAAAATAAAAAGTTCCCAGAGTGACCGAGAGTCCTTTTTCGATTGCGGATGAACCGCGTGCGTGCCTAAATCTTCATGCTCCCTTGCTGGTGTTGCTGCGCCATTCAGTGGCGACGACCACCCCGCCCCCTCCATCAACTACAGCACACACATTATCTTCCCTACGGCCTACCCTCTCGACAGGCTCGGGAAAAATGCACACGTTGCTCCCTTCCCCCCCAGGACCTCTGCAGAATTGGTGCGGGAGGAGTGTTGGTGCGCACACCCCGGCGCGCATCCTCCACACCCCATCAGGAGCCTCCTCCCTCACATTATCATCCGACGAAGTCACCAATATTATTATAAAGTCAATAGTGTAGCACCTCTGCACTCCTCTCTCCCTCCTCTCGATTCCAAAGACTCCCCGAGAGTTAGTGTGATGGCCGTTTCGGATCAGAACGAAATGAAAGCTTTCGACCGACTTCATCGTAGGACTAGTTCGGTGTCCTCTGGAGTTCTCCACCGCATCGCAGCACTGGTTTCAAGGTGGAGCTGAAACGAGGTTTAGCTCCGATGTCGGCGCATTCGTTGGTCAGTTTCAGGTGAGGGTAACAGGAATGGGGAGGGGTGGGGTGGTGGTGGGGGGGACGTGGAATAACAGGTACCCCGCCGCGCCACTTTGCTCTGTCACCTCCGCTGTTCTCACGCACTCGATGATGGATGGCGGCGGCCGCGGGCGCTGCAACCAAAGAGAAGCGGCTTCGGGCACCCTCTGCGTGGTGATCCGGTCTGCTCTGTCCAGTGGTGATGTGGTGTTGGTGTCCTGGGCCTACCGCAAGACGTTCTGCTCGCCTGGCGGAGACAAACGACAGTCGCGCCCGCGTCTTTTCACTTTTTCACAAACAAAAGTTGCTTTTCCGCTCGCTCATGCGTTGGAGGGGTTGAGGGCAAATGATGGCTGCAACCCCCCCACCCCACCCCTAGCTGGGATTCACATTCTTTGTACACCTACTTTGCACAGTGGACTCCCCTTTTGTCACCTTCCCGGGGTTTCCTGCCCACTCGATCTTGACTCCTGGATTTCGTCCAAATAATAGAGGCATAATCGATTTTGAAGTCGTTCTGTGATCAAGTCCATTTCTTGTTATTGCAATATCAGAGAGATATTGTCTCACATGTTGTCAATTCGCTCAAGTTTTGCTGCAACTCGGCTCTAGCTAGTAACTGCAACAGGCGTATACACGAGGTGAAGGCAAGCTGACTGACCTCTGAACCACTTCTTCAAAAATAAAATTTCTAGACCAAGATTAAACAGAGTTTTGGACATTCTAAGGGGTGGCGGCCACCGGGTTTCCGCAGTCACCTTGGTACGCAAAGATGATTGGAATTACGTACGCTAAATTGTACTGGAAAAGTTCCTTATGAACTCAGGGGAACATAGAAATTAGCCTTCAAAAGTTACGGTCAGTTTGTATATTATGATTTAGTAGCAGTCAATATGTCAAACAAATATTGTTTGAACTTGGAAAGCCTGTGATCTGGTATATGGAATGTGTGATCGCTTGACTTTCACATAAAGCTGATTAACTCCAGCATTTAGAATACTTTTTCCCAACAGTACATATTTGGGCGTACATAGTACAGTGCTGTCAATCTTAAGTTTGTATGACTGGCTACTAATTAACCGTGTTTCTTTTTTCCGCTTGTCTTTAAACAGCGCTTGATTCGCCACCCACGCAGCACACGACCCTCACCCTCTATTTTTTCCGCTAGGGTCACTGAGCCCTCTTTGGCTTAACTGACCAAATACTTTGTCCCCCGCTAGCCACAGCTACAGTTCGCCAGTGTCCGTGTCCGCTATCATTGGGGATTTTTTTTGCCACGTACCAAGTGCACAATCTCCGAATAAGAGAAGGAGGATGGGATGTTCACAGCCAATAGTGATTATCGTTTTAACACTTTTTTCTCATTTTGTTTGGGTCGTTGATCGGCGCGCAATCTTGCGACACTATATAGGGGGAGCCTATTTTCCTGTGTGTGGGTGTGGGTGGAGGTGGTTGTGACTTGTGGGGGAGGGGATAAGTGCACGTGCGAACTTACAACGGTGACTCACGGATCTCGGCCCGAGGGGGCCCAGAGCTTCAAATGCATTTTCATGCTAATGATGGCGGGTCGGGTGTGAGGGTGATAAGGCTGGCGCACGTCACCCGAGTGTGTGTGTGGACAGAAGTCACAAGAGCGAATACACATTACGGTTGGCGACAAATGCTAAACGGATTGACACAAGGCGCAGATTAGTGGCTGGCGCAGATTAACTGAAACCGGTGTACGGGAATCGTTTCCTCCTAATTGAATGCCATAAGATTACGGGGCGCATATGCACGCACCCTCAACCGAATATAAAGGTCTGGGAATAGTTTAGTGGGGGTGGACATGGGAGAGGGGAACGAAATTAGGTGCACAAATACTGAGCAAACTATTGAATTTTGGTGATATGATGTATGGTTGGATAGACGTGACCCCCCATCGTAATCGCAATGCAAAAATACGGCAATTACATGTGAATGTATCCTGATTTGTGTGTGTCATTTTGAAATTGGAGTAATGTATTTAAAGCTTGTAATATAAATGTACAGGGTAGCCCACAAAAGAACAACAAAATATATTTTATCATATCTTCGCAATATGTCGAGTGATCCGGGGCTGCTTGTGGGTACATATTGTCATTGTAATTCTCTTGAAACTTGGCCTAAATGTTAATCAACATCTTGGTTTGAAAGTCCCGAGCCCGGGGGGGTTCTGCATTATGACATTTTTTTTTAAATCTTGGACTTTTCTTCAAATTGGCGCTCAATGAAGAAGACCGAACCATGATATCGTTTTTACAGGAGACGAGTTTCCTAAGAAAGCATGGCCTAAATGTGGTTTGGCTAATCTCCTTCATCTGAGTGACGAAATATATTTTGTCTTTGTTGGGCAACCCCTGTACCCCCTGTATACAGGATCTCGTCAAATGGTTCATTAGACTGGTTCACCAAATTTGAAAAAAGGGACACATTCGGTGGCGTTTATCTACACCTACGTGCGCCATCTTGTTTCCAGCAACTGACACGCGCCAATGTTTACAAAGCTGGATCACAGGATGGAAGAGGCCCGGTGGTGGTGTTGGGATAGGGATTGATCCCCTTGGATATATAATATATATATATGAGCGTTCCACGGTTCTCTAATCCAATCATGGACACCGTCCATTTCCTGCTCCCCCTCGCATTGACAATATGGTGTCCCGGCAAAACACCGCCAGTCTTGTATTTCGAGTTCTACAGTTTAATGCCGGTAATGTCACCGGATTAGTGGTTGGCATTTTTTCTTCTCAAATTTTATTCATGATTGGAGGGTGGGGGTGGGGGTGGGAGAGATCCCTGCAGGTGACGGCGGCTCATGGGGGGAAATGAGGGAATCGAGTCGACAGTGTTGCTCTCAGGATGGCCATTTCATCGTTGTTTCATTAAACTGTATAAACTAGCTTAGGAACAGTGACAGGATTAAAAGGCACCGTTTCAATCTCACCACTCGGATACTAGAGAACTTATTTGTCATGAAGATTTTCAAATATTAAAAGCGACTAGTTGATTCCCGTTTTCGATGCCGTGGTGACTTCAGTTGAAGCCCGAAATTTCCATAATATTGTATTGTACTAGATAAATTACTGGTTTCGAAATTTGAAAATACGCTGAACCAGGGACTACATCTTCTTTCAACCAGTTATTTCTTCTCCTTTGTGAAGATCAAAACCCCTGTGTTGACTGAAGCTCACGGTCTCTGCTATTATTTGTTAGTCCGGCTCTTATGAACATAAGCTCTTCAAACAGTACAAGTTAAAGAAGATTATCCTCCGAGATTATCGGTTGTAATGCGATATCTGAATGTTACACCATTTATTTAATTAAATAGAATGAATGTGGTTGATATTTGAGTAGCTTTTGGTTATACTGTTTTGGGTTTAATTGTTCTTCCACATAGTTATAATTTATGTCCTATGTAAGCTTGAATAGAAGGCTCATAAGTTCGTGTAATTTCACGTTACCAAAGGTTAATTTTTCTCACTAGGTAATGGCTTTTTCACTTACCCATTTTAATAAATTAAATTACAGCCCGTGGTTTAAAAGAGTACCGTTTAGTTGTTCCTTAAATTACTCATTTTGTATGATTGTTTTCATCAAAAGAACCCCTTTTCTTAATTTAATGTTTTCTTCATTCATGGAGCATATGATTATGAGATTTTTAAAACATGATTAAATGCGTGCTTACTGGTCATTTTTTCCACGAAATATCCAGTCTGTAGCATCTTGAGGTTTTTGAACCGTCTCGCGTCATCATTAATTGAGGACATGGATGACCGGTGGTTTAAATGACGAGGTTTATTAGAAGGTGGAATTTGTGGGATTCATCCCATTCCGAATTTCCAATCGCTCGTGCTGGCTGGCTGTGACGTGTGTGGAATGGATGGGGTATAGGTTTCAAATCCGTTTTATTTCTTTGTGTTCGTGTACCGCTAAAGACACAATGGTGATATTCGAGTCGAAGGAGCCTCGCTGTTGACTGCTGAGAACTTATTGTGAAGAGGCTTTTGGCTTTTGGCGGGCGGCGGCGGGGGATTAGCAGATTATCCCTTCACCTTTTGTCAGTCCCAGTTCTCGCACTTTGTTCGCCACCGAATCGGATTAAAGTCACGACTGTGGTGGTGAAGAATCGGACGGATGTAGTCCTCTCCCTCTATGGCGACTTGCGCCGGGCAGAGCTAGTAAAAATCTCTGGTTGACTGCGCCATATTTTACGCATTAGTCAGAAAATTAGTTTCTGTAATAAACACGGATACAAAACAACAAATATTGTTTTTCGACATAATGTGTACGACGCCAACCGGAAGGAAACAAATGCGACGTCGCATTACCACTGCTCCAGGGAGCACCAACGACCTGACCAGAGTCAATTTGCAGAGCGAATTTTTTGTCATTTTGTATTCCACTTTGAGGGGGTTGGGGGGTGATCGGGCTACCTTTGGGTTATCCTTTGGGTTATCCATGGAGCGCGACGACTTTTATGGGAGCTGCTCAGCAGGCAGGCAGGCAGGCAGGCACTAGATTAGCACCCCTTCACCCCCGTGGTGGTGGTGAGGATGAGGAGAACCCCCCCTGGTTCCCATCAGTACAGCTGGCCACCAGTGATAGGCCCAGAGACGATCACACTCGCGCCAGGACAATGTCCGATCCGTTAAATTGCCACTTCCCGCGTTAATCTCGTCAAAACGATACCCCTCTATTTCAATGGGGGTACCCGAGGGAGAAGGGTGAGGGGTGGATAGGGCCTGGAAAAGGGGGTGTCTAGAGAGAGAGAGAGAGCAATGGATAGCGACTCGCAGTTTGATACAGCCTTTGGCGGAGGAAGTATCACCGACGGTTTGAGTGTGTACGTCGTTTTGTTTGGGGGGTTGGGAGCGATTGATGTTTTGCCCTTTCGATAAAGTCGATAGAGACGCGACATTTGTGTTTCCTCCGAAAAATATGATGATATTGCGAACAATCGAGGGCTAGACACTAATTGGGGAAATTGAGTCGTGTGGTAACCAATCGGTCGTTCGTCTTTTGTATTTATCGGTGTTGGCGCAGACTAATCTATTTTCTAAAACGCCGCTAGAAACTCGGCAACGAAGATAGTTTAAACGGAAATTTAAAACAACTTCTCGAAGATAAGCAAATTAAGAAAATAAAGATTTGCGAAACACAACGACAAACGTATGAGCTCACCCAAGACTTTCGTTACTACCAAGAAATTAAAATAAATTTGAAAAATAGAAAGTCTTGTTTCGCAAATCTTCATTTTCTTAATTTGCCTATATTCTGTAAGATGTTCTTAAATTTCCGTTTTAACTATCTTCTTATTAATTATTTTATTTAAACTATTTTCGTTACCGAGTTCTAATTGTGGTCCTGCAATTCCCAGCGTCTTAATTAATACTACCATCGGCTCCTATTCCCTTTCTTTAGTTAATCTAATTTTCGTTTCAATGTTGCGTTTGGGATACTTACGCAAAATTTTCCGGCAAGGCCATTGAATTTGCAAAAGTCAAGACAAACTGGATTTTAAAAAATCAGTTCATATACACGAGCAATGTTTTCTTCCTCTTGAGTGTTATAAACTATACTTTGATGAAATTAAGCAACTTTTTTTGCGAAGTTCCAAATAAAATCTAGTTTTTCGGTTTCTAGAGAACCGCTATTAGGACATTCAGATTCATTATGGTTCCTTGTGGCTTATTGCGGGCTTCTTGACATTCATTGAGGTCACGGACATCCGCTCATCCTGGAAAGAGGTATCATCATCTTTCGTTATGAATGCTGTATCAGAAGCGCTACAACCCTCCGACGTCTGTTTCGCGCTTTCGTCGCATCATATGACGGTGGCGCTTGCAGTTCATCAGGTGGTTGGACTTTCTGAAAGCGTTCGACCGCGCCGCGAAACGCGTCCGAAGGTTGGAGCGCTGCTGGGCCTGCGTTTCCCCGCACTTTTCAATATTTTTTTACAACTTTTTCGGGGTTTTCTCCACAATAAAAATGCTTTCAAAAACCCATTTTGTGGACCTTTATTAGCAAAATGAGCTTGATGGACTCTTGGACGTTGTTTCAGTGTTCAAACCGTTTTTCGATTTCTGTGGAGCGTCTTCATAGTCCTAGCCGTTCCTCGGGAAGCCGCGCGGAAAGACTACAAGATTTGAACCGCGCCATATTAGAATTTTCGACCATTTATGTCGTTCAAAATGGGTTTTCAATCAAGCTTTAGTTTATTGAAAGTTTTTTAATTTTCAATAGTTTAATTTTCAAAAATAAAATAAAATGGAAAACAGTAAGGCACTTTTAATCCGTCAGTTACAGTTGTTTTTCAGTGGACAAAATACGACAAAATAAATAATGATATACTCGAACATTCTATCAACACTTATTAGCAACGAAATACACGAAAATTGTTTTTAAAAAAAAATTCCGTCGAGCCGGAGTTGAACCAGCGACCTATGGATGACTTTTAACAACTACAGTCCACCGCTCTAGGCGCTACCAACGGACACAACCAAAAACGAAATAATGCTGCTAGAAGTAGATTATTTGTAACTAACTTGATGTGATGAAATTCTGCAGAAAAAAAATTCCGTCGAGCCGGAGTTGAACCAGCGACCTATGGATGACTTTATCAACTACAGTCCACCGCTCTACCAACTGAGCTATCGACGGAGACATAGAACAACCTAACTTACGAAATGTCTTATCCTTTGCTTTCATTGTTCACCTTTTCCGAGCATAAATTGTGAATAGTTGACCCACTTTGTGAAAGGTAAACGCACTCATTATTACTTCATGTTAAGAAAGTATAAAAAAATACCGAAGGTTTTGCTTGGGTGGTGCACGGACCTGGAAAGGGAATCAGAAATTGCTCCAACATGCACACCCTGTAGACAAAATCTCCAAAAGAGGGGGGCCTATAACGTGTAATGTAAATATAATGTAAAAATCACAGTTGCAATCAAAATTTAGCATTACATTTAAAATATTTATATGCAAATTTTGTAGTCAACTGGACAAATTGTCTGCGGAACAAGCGCGGGGCTCGTCACATGCGTATATGATTGCACGTATATGTTAAGTTTATTCAAACATTTCTTTTGGCAAAGCGAGATGCTGGCAGAAGTTAAAGTTTCAATGGTTGTCTATGCATTAATCAATGAGCAGGAGATTTAACTTATATTGATACCGTTCCCTTGGACTCCCCATGTGATCCTGTTGGTTGTCATCGTCTGTTCTTCTGAAGCGGTGCTCCAATTTACCATGACTCAGTTGACTCTCTTCTTACCTATCTTCGTGCACAATGGATGACGTCAATCTATAACTGGAATTGAAAGTCATTTGAAGGTGCAAACCCTGACTTCTTGGGAAATGCGCCTGTAAAGGCACTTTAGGGATTGAGTTGGGCTGGGCGGTATCACCATATGCCTGTTGCCGATTGCCTGTTGTCTCAGGGATTTCAGCAGGAGATAAACGCTGTCTTAATTGAAGGTGAATTGATAGTTTCCCTTCCATGTTTGCCCAGTCATGGCGGGGGCGGTGACGGTTTCTAACCGGTCGGGCGCGTTCAACGTTCGACAACCAGAAAGCAAAATATATTTTACTAAAGATTCGAAATGAAAATATGGAGTTTCCTGCAAATGTGAATCATGTTGATCATGTATGTTGAATTGGAAAATAATCATTTTTAAAATATCTATTTGATTATTTTATGATTGTTAATATTGCTATTTTATTTTATTTTTATATTGAAAATATTCCGGTAATAATATGTGATATGGTGTGCTTGGTTGGAACTGCTATCTGGTTTGCTTGGTTGGAACTGTTATCTGGTTTACTTGGTTGTCTCGTGAAATCGATGACATCATGCTTTTGATGTGGAGACACCATTTTTTAAGTTTGAAGCGAAAGGGAGATTATCCAAAATTTGGGAACGATTGTTTTATTATGTAATATTGACAATTGAGATCTGAAATTCCGTCACTAGCGAATTGTGGTGGTCTACTAAGGGTATGTAAAATGTCAAGCTATTTTATTGAGCCGTTCGAGAGTTAGTCTCCGAACAGGAAAATGAGATTCTTAGTTTTATAGTACCATGATTTTGATTGCCATGTGATTCTTGAGTTGTTATTGCATTGAATTGCACTGAAATATATTCGAGTATATATATTTGCGATGTTGTTACCCTGTATAAGAGTATGATTTATGACTCTGATGGTATATTTAAATATATTGTTGTCGACCGTTGCCAAACGTGCGGTCTTTATGTAACGATTCGAAGGGAAACCGGTGTGTAGTGAGTGAGTGGGGGAGGGTCACGGTGGTTACACTTCTCCGAACGCGCATTTTGATATCCCGGCCATCTCAAGGTGATCAGGTACGATGAGAGGGCTCGGGGTGGTGGTGGTGGGACTGGGGCAGGGGAGGGATGCTGGAGTTTTCTATCACCATCAGCAAAAAAAAACACCTTTTTCCAAGCGTTTATTTCAAATGAACCGTCGATTATGCTTTTTGTGATTTGATGATTGCTCAAACGAGCGAAACTTGTCCGATCCCACGCAGTTATTGAGGCAGTCTCTCGTATTTGCTTTGTTAGAGGGAAGATGGAAAATACTGGGTTGAATATAGGAAAGTGATATGCGTTGATGAGATTTCAGTAAATTGTACATTCAGCAATATGCCAAAATTACGATCGTCAAGAAAGTAATTAGTCAATCCAAGTCAAGTTAATTGAATAAGCGTTTTGGTTCAGGAGAAATTGCGCAATGGCAAGAGTCATGAAAAATGGAAGAAATCACGTAATGTCCAAGTCTACATAAAAACACGGAATTATTGTTTTTGAAGTACGAGGGGTTCTTCAATTTACAGGGTGAAGCATTTAACGTGACATATACAAATAGCATGAAAACAAGACAGAAATGTTTTTTAAAAAAAAATCAAATATTGGTTGCTTTGGAGAGGGATGGGGATGGCATAATCTATTTTAAATTTGTCGGTTATTTTCTAGGCCATTTCAAAGCCAATGTCATTTTTGTCAATGGAAACCTAATATTTTGAATATGGAATCGTATACTACGTAAAAAAAATAAAGCAGCATTTGTTGGAAACATTTTTTTATCCAACCACAATCTCCAAAGAAATGAAGCAACGATTGCATTGGTAAAGAGCATCAAGAAATGTTTTAAATAAATGTTGAACGCGATTCCGTATGCAAAATTTTAGGTTGCCGTTGCCAAAAAAGACGTTTGCCTTCAAATGACTTAGGCAGTGACGTGATTTGTGTAAATAACTTGTTTTCGTGTTATTTGCACTTATATGCTTCACCCTGTATATCTTATAAAATAATATACCGTTATCTGTACCCTATAGTAGATTACAGGCAGCGCCTTAAAATTTAACTATGTAACGCAGATAACAAATATATAAGATGATAATTTATCCATTAATTTCCATTCCATGACATAGCTTTGAGCGAGTCCCGTTTTACCAATTCGTATCTATTCAAAAAAATTGTACAGTAAACACAATACTCTGTATAAGTTTGAAAAGATATGTATTGCTGAGTTCCCGCAGCAACTTGTACCTGGTATTGATACAACTGTTTATAGTTTTTATACAAGAATAAATAATTACTCGAGAACTTACACAACCTTGGAGCTAACTTCAAGCGATCGTCACAGCACTTACATTTAAAATGATCGTAGGGATGAGGTAGGAGGAGATTAAGGCTGGGGCTAAAGTGGCGGTTCCAGATAATCATGCTAATTTTGGTTGTGCAACGTCAAAGCTTGCTGTTCTAAGTTTAATCCATTTTTAGTCGACAAAGGCCGTTCGCTGATTTTTTGTTGATCGGAGCCTGGTACCATTTGATGCATGACACGCACTTAAGTGATGGAAGAAGGCGGTGAAAGTCATAAGAAATTAAGTGCAATCATAGAAGTTTTTTTTATATTAATAATTCGTAGAATTTTCAAATTGTTCAAAGGGATATCATGACTCACCGTAAACCAGTAGTTGGAAGGTCAACTTCTGGTGCGACTGTCCCGAGTTCGATTCCGTTTAGTCGATTCCGGGATACTGATAAAAATGTGTATCTCTGTCTCACCTGGTACTGAAAACACAGAGTTGTTTTTAGAGTCGCAGAAACCTTTGTTGTCAAATGGATGGTACTTCTTTCTAAGAAGGACTTAAGTATTTGTTTGCCTTGCCCCCAGAAACCAGATAATGTTGCACTTGCCAAATACACGTCCGATTCGAAGGCCCATCAATGTCCACACTTGGCCGACCCTGGTCCTTTGTAATTGAGCGCACAATAAGCGAGGGTGGTTGAGGGAGGGGAATCTTCTAATCGCACGCAGGTGAAAAAATGCCATGAAGGGCCGTCCAAGGGCATTTTAAGCGGTCGACATTGAAAACGAGGGGGTGGAGTGAGATGTTTGATCGGGGGTTTCCTAGAAGAGAGACGCAGCTCTATGATAATTCGTCGAACACCGTTTGGCAGTGAACGCCCATCGAGTGGAAAAACTCAGGGCTGTGACTAGCTAGCTGCAGATGGAATACTCTTTAGCAGGACTATAAATAAGGTCCGAGCTCTCCTCTCCTCAGTCACAACTTCTAACAGCGTTACAAGTACAAGATATATCGTGAAATCGTCTCAACAATGGCATCTTATTTGCTTTTACTGGTGAGTACAAGAAATACTTATATATTTTCCCATTTTTCGTTACCTTAAGATTAAATTTACATGAATCGGTAACGCTTTTCAAGATTCTTGGTGGATCTTGAACTGCTATCTTCTGATACCTTTAAAATATTTAAAGATTGCACCAGCCTGCCAATTTGATTTTTAATTTTTGCCGACACTGGACACTAGTTAAATTCACAAGGACTCTAGATGTACTCATAAGTTTCAACAGAAATACATGTACGAATATAACGAATAAACGATTAAATAATAAATGTCATTGAGGAGTGAGTCCCGAAATTGTTGCTGGCAAGTTGCAACTGTCATGTATTTTATTTTTTATTTTATTTGTAACTTAAAATCATTTTCAAAACGTTTTAAACATTAAGCTTAGTATCATAAAGTCTTGATGATCGTGCTTCCTCAGTGCCCCGAGATATTTGATAATGAGGTCCACCAGCGTGTTCGCCCTAAAACCTCACCAGGAGGCGACCCGGTAATTTTGTCTAGCCCAGGCTTAGTATAAGCTACCTAGGTAGGGATCTTTAACGTGTACCTGAAATCGTACAGACACGGGTCTCCCACGGCTTTACTTCCATTCCGAAGGAGGGGTGCGTAGGAATGTCTCCCGCCCGAAAAATTCCAAAGGTCTCGGTCGGGAATCGAACCCGCGAACACACTAACCATTACGCCACCGTGACCCAATGTTGATTGCTCCTCTTTTTGTCTACAGGTGAGCGTTGCCCTGGTGGCTGGCATCGTCTTGGCCGATGATGGTTACGGCGGAGCGCCTTCCGGCGGATACAATGGAGGAGCTGGAGCAGGTGGCGGACCTGGTGCCGGAGGCAGCGGTGGCGGAGGAGGAGTTGGAGCAGGTGGCGGACCTGCTTATGGCGCTGGTGGATCCGGTATTCGCAAGCCGATTGGAGGCGGATATAATGGTGGATCTGGTGGTGGCGGCAGCGGTGGCAGTGGAGGCGGTGGCAGTGGAGGTGCTGGTTACCCGTCTGGTGGATCGGTTAGTGGCAGCTACGGACGCAAGTAGACGATCAACAGACGATCCGATCACAAGAACCGATGACGTCTTCCGCTTCCGATTTTGAACTCCCTCCGACCAAACACCAACAAATTGATCGATCCACTGGTGATGATTAAACTCTTGTGGACGCCGCCAGTATATTCCAGATGATGCGATTTACTCAGCAATTACTGGCGAGTTTTGATTAGACGGGGCCCGAGTGTACCAACGAGTGTACCACGATCATTCTGACAACTGATTATTTTGATGGAGGCAGTAACCACATCCGTTAATTGCGCATCTTTTCGTGTCTCGCCCAGTGCGTTTTTCCTGTAATTATATTCGCTGTTGCATCGAATAAACTTTGTTTTTAATTGGATTCACATGTCTCTGTGTGTTTACTTACTTTCTGTGGGAAATGTCGTCTAAATATTGAGCAAACATATAATTTACGTAGGAGTCAACCCCAAGTCGGTCTCAAATTGAAGACACTTTTTTGTCTTTGGAGAGTCACAAAAATAAAAAAAGTTTGGAACAAAAATAAAGATTTCGAAAGCTTTTCGTTTCAAATCTTTGGACATCATCTCAACTTGTTAGTCACAGTTTGTGTACACTTACTGAATTAGTTTTAAATTTGCAAATTTGAAACAAACTCCGTACAAATCTCCGTATTTTGTTACTTTCTTATGACAAAACATTGCTTTCAATGTGAGGTATTGATTTGTCAGAACATGTGTTATCTGATTTGCGTGAATCAACAATTGATATCGTCTCTTTTGGTAGCTCTTCATACATTTCTTATTAGAATGATTTGTTTGCATTGTGTACCCGAAGGTGGCGACAATTTGTTGTTGTTTTTTTTAAGATTTTTATTTTATAAGAGTGTATACATTGAAACCATGTCGGTTTGTTCCGAGCATTGAGACGAGACAAGAAGCATGAATCGAAGTTTGAGCAAACGACGCTCCAGCACCTCTTAATTCGTCGTCACCTCCAGAGGGCACCCTGTTGATGGCGTCGTCTGTCGTTGAGATCAACCCTGACTCCGGCATCATGCCCGTCGACTGTTGTCGTATCCTGGGCGCCCATCCGAGGTCGTAATAACACTACCATGTTGTGTGCGAAAGTTCGAGTCGTTGATGAAGATTTTGATATTTTGGACGGTTGTTGGTTTCGGACGGAGGGTGGCGGGGGGACGAAAATCGAGTCCACCTTTAACGTCGACCAAATCCCATTCCCATCCCCGCGCCCATTCCCATGCCACCGTAAGGCATGGCTGGGTATCCCATACCTGGATATCCTCCCATGCCAGGGTAACCACCACCACCACCACCGCCGCCGCCAAAACCACCAAAACCGGCACCGTATCCGCCTCCGTAGCCAACACCGTATCCACCTCCGTAACCGGCACCGTATCCTCCACCTCCCATGCCCATGCCCAAGCCCATGCCCATTCCTCCGAAGCCGAACTTGTACTTGTCGTCGCTGTTTTCTCCTGCTGATGGCGCTGCGGGGGCAGCACCTGCGGCTGCTGGCGCCGCTTGGCGGCGCACGATGCTGTGATTGTCGTTGACGGCGTTGAAAGGTGTGCGTACATCACTGAAGAGCGGATAGCCCAGACATGATGACAGGAAAGTGAAAAACACCTGCGATCAACGAGAATGAGAATATTATCGATCACCACAATTATGCCAACAAGGATTATAACTATGGGAAATGGAAGGACGTTATTTATTTCAACTATAAAAGTTTGGAGTTTTGGAGAGTTGGAGAACAAGAAAGGGTTTGATATTTTAATCCCATTTTAATTCTTTCAAATTCAGAATACAAAAAGTAATTATCCTTTGTAAACTCAGCTAATCTTTGATTTCATTTAATTAATTTTTAAATTCAGGACGGTTGAAATATTTTGATAGGAAAATAACGAGAGTTCTACGATTTTTACGTGTTGGAAATTTAATAGTCATTACAGTCCTACCAGACCCAATTTAATGGATGGTAGTGGCGATCGTGTATTGCCATATCCTGAGTTCAAGTACAACGTTAGTTCAAGTACAACCTTCAAGCGTGTCTGGGCGCTCTGGGAAATCTCACTTCTAAATTATTCTGAATGCCAAATTGGATCTGTCAGTTGGATAGAATCAACTAGAATTGTGATGTCATGAAATGAAATGCTTCAATAGAGCGTTACCTATTTTTTTAAATCGAATTTTGCGCCTCTTCGCGTTTAGGAATAAATTGGCCATCTTGGTTATTCCACAAGGTTACACGCCTATCAAACATCCTCACAAAGTTAATAGAATAAATACTTGGGAGAAGGGGGAGGATAGAAAACTAAAACACCTATCAAATTATAAAATAGGTATGGATAAATTACGGAAACTTTCAAGTTTCAGAAGCCGTAATATTTTAATTATTCCGTAATTATTATATATTTTAATAATGAGTTGAGCCATTGGCTTGTTTCGAACTTGATTTTCAGTTCAATGCTCATTCCCCAAAACCAAAGTCTTCCTTTGCTGCTATTTTTGATATAGCTTTCCTCAACACAAAACAATTTTTCTATTCACTCTTGTTGGTGCGGTTATACTACATATGTTAAACTAGCGCAAGATATCTTCCCAAATCAGAAAATTCTGCGCTTCATTGTTAAACTGTCAGTTGTTCTTGCGCGTTAATTCCTTACGGATCTTGAAAGAAAAGATGGAAACTGGAATCCCTAGCTTGGGTACGGTGTGGGTAAAGGATTGTTTCAAACTCACCAGAGCTGCTACGTAGTTGTTCATGATTGTGACGTCGTCGGTTCAAGTTTTGGAATGTGCTTGCTTAGTTGGATTCTTAGTTGCGGAGGAACTGCCTGCACATACCAATGGAGTGGACAAGTATGTGGCGATGGTCAGTGCGGTCTCTCTTATATATAGTCTGAGAGAAATTGCTCTTGCACCAGTTACTTTGGCTGAGACAGATTGAGCCCCCCCCCCCCCCAGAGGTTGAAACGCGTAACGCGCGCCGGAGGGTGACCCCTGCCCGAGGGGAGGCTGATTAACAGGAGGGCTGGGGCAGGGGGGGGGGAGTGGGGGCAGGGCCCTCTCTCATCCGGAGGATGTGTTTGCCGAAGATGAGGAGGAGGAGGAGGAAGGGTGGGGGGTATTTATTTGAGCGAGAGAGTTTTCTCGGATGACGTGGAGTAGGAGGGTTGGGGGGGGGGGGCTAGGTTTAATAAGGAAAATATCTGTGCTCATGCTTCCGAAGACGAGCGAGCACGATTGGACTGATTAACTGGGCATGCAATGAAGATTCGGTTAGATGAATTCTGTGAGAACTCGTCATTTTTCAAGAAACGATCCAATTTAGCTCTTGACCCGGGTCGAATGAACGCTCATTCGTTCGTCTCGATGTTTATTGCAGTACATTGTTTCTTCTCATTTTTATTTTTATTGACGAGTCACGATGATGATATTTGGGATATTTGAGTACGAGCACTGACAACTATTAATTTTTTAATTTGTTTCATGAAATTCTTCTCCAATGCCGGTCTGATGGCGATTACGAGTTGATGTCTGGATGGAATATATAATTTTTAAATGCTCCACGTTTCAGTTTGAGATCATTTGAAGTTGTTAAATCCGTTGTACCATCATCTTGATTCGCCAATAATTGAAGATTTTCGTTAGACAAGAGTCAGTTCAATTATTTCTATGTTTATTTGTCCCTCGAATGTTGCTCAATTTTATTCAGGACCAATTGCATCTGGTAAGACCCTTCCTGAGTGCTCCTAAGATAATCTCGAAGATCGCCAATTGTAGATTGCAATGTGGCAATAGGGACTCGGATTCAAATTTTAATTTTGCAACTTGGACCCTCATCAATTACATAAGCAATGTGAGGGTTCAATAAATTCGCACCTTGTATCGTGTATTATTTGAAGACAAATAAACACCAGATGTTGAAATATATATATATATATATATATTGCATTTGTATTGTTGTTGTTTGTAGTGTTGTATTGCATTTGTATATATACAAATGCAATATCAACAATTGTTGCAGTCCTCATCAATTCACACCAGTGGCCGACACCAGAGAATTGAATTGAAAATTAATTGTACGTCAACTACATCAACTACATTTCTAGTGCAATCTGTTTCGTATTAAAAGGGGATCTCTCGATCGCAATTTAAACTCATCAGGATATAATTATTTTTTAAAAGCCCGAACAGAATACGGTTTGACAAGGGAACGGAGAATGAAAGTGGCGATCCCCCTTTCCCCCAGGACATTTAGGGGGAGAGACGTCGGCCGATGATTGCCTCTACTGTGGTTGGGTTGGATGACCGAGGCTGATGACTTGCGGGTACGTGCAAGCGAGATGCTACTCACTTTCGCTTTTCATCTCAACTTTCCGCCTCCTTTATTTGATTGCAACCCTCTCTAATAATCTTTCACCTGCGGTCAACCCATCATCTAATCTTATCGTCCGTCTCTCTCTGGTCTTGCTCGGGAATGGTAGATCGCGCGTCATGAGACGTGATCCCCGTCCGGGCTTCCATCAATATGATAAAAAAATGAAAAATATCAAGGTTTAAAGCACCCCAATCAGTTCATCAACTTGAAATAGAATTTTCTTGCTAACGAGCAGGGCAATGTGGGAAGTAAGAGGGGTTTGCATTGTCAGATCAATTGAGCATTGGATTGCTCCATGGATCGAGCCACAAATTCACAGTCCAATAATGTTTTCCTAGTGTAAATAAAAAAACTTAAATAATAATAAAAAATTAAGAAGTGCGCAGCTACAAGAAGCTGCGAGAAGCGGAGCATTTTTGGGCTATAGATACTAAAAATAATTAAGCTTTCGTGGAGCGACGCTGATCTCTCTCGAAATTTATAAGGACGCGGCAGTGGTATCATTTGTATTTATTGAAAATTGTTTTTGAAAGTTTGAAAGTTGTAAAAGAAAACACTGAAAAGGATCATATGATCCTCTCTGCACTGTATTATCTCGAGATCGTAAATCAAGTTCCTGTTTAAAGGCAAAACTGGCGACGTACATCTTGATTCTTGACCACTGATTGTACAAGGGCCTCTTACGTTTATTCTCGCTGGTTGTATTCAGTGGACTTGTCTGACTCGGAAATATTTTATGATCTATAATTGAGTTCATTCATGGTATCAGACTAGCAAAGTTACATCAAATATTTTGCGACCAGTCCATGGTTTTTCTATTTATTTGTCAGCAATTGCCAAGGCAGGCTTATCGATAGTTTAAGATCTCTTTTGTCAGTTCAATCGAAAGTTCGTGAGCAAAGAAAAACACAAAACAGAAAATGTTCTTCTCATCAGAAATCAGTCGAGATTGCGAAAATATACACTAAATGATAAATACGCATTCAACGCGAAATTTACATTAAAATGGATTAAATCCAAATGAATGGGTCAGTTGCGACCGCGGAAAATTCGCCTTGTTGCGCCAATTGTGACGATTGCGTCAAGATGAACTTATACTCAGTCTACAGCTAATTTTGTTTATCTGTTACCGTGAATTCATGTCAACATTCTTTTTTTAAAGAAAATTCTATTGTCCTGTTGTTCTTTCTCTCCGTTTTTGTATTGCACAAATTGGCCATAATAAAAGGGACATGAACTTCAATTTCGATTAACAGCACTGCAAAGATTCATTTGTTATTCTCGCGCATCGCTTGTTTTGGACTTGATTTTTTTTCCTATTCCTTTTCCTTTCCACGCCTTTTTCTTGAATCAGCGATTGCCGTATTAAAGAAAAAATTGTAAGCCTCGAAGAACGAGTTACCTCTTCTTGGGGGTTCACTCACCTAGCTCAGATTCGAATTGTCTCGAGTTGCTCCCGTCTGCACCAAGGTCGCTTCCAAGTGACCGACGTTCAACCTGTCTTATTGTCCAATTAGTTTAATTCGACAAGATTCTAAAAAAATGGCCATTTTATTGTAGCCCTTTGGCGCTTGTTAATTAATCTCAGACAAAATATTTCTTGTGACTCATTAAGTGCTTTACAGTAATTGTCTACGGGGAAGCAGCATTTGATGCGATGCGGTTCATGCCTCAATTCTCAAAGATCTGTTAAACCCAATTGTTGTGTAAACATTAATTCGTCTTGTACTCGAAGCTAGTATAAATCTAGTTGTTGATATCCAGCTGTTAGATATCAGCTCCAACAGTAAAAGCTGAGCTTTTTCTCTCATGAGTCTAAAGTTAAGACCGAGATCCCTGATCCGTTGCGGATCAGGGATCTCGGTCTTAACTTTAGACGGCATCAAATTGCTGGCCCTCTATAATTTCCTACTTTGTAGTTTCGCCCATCTAAATGTGCTCAAGAATTTCAAATATGCTGGAGAAAGAGTGCGTTTGATTTTCACTATCATTCAGTCACGCAATGCGTATTTCAGGAAAAGCAAATGCAATCTTGAAGAACATTTCCCCCAACCTCAGGTTGGCAATTTAAAATTCCCTAGAGTATTTGTGATTCCGGACACTCACTTTGCTCAGCTTTTTTTTTTTTAAATTCTTGGTGTTAAGAGGGCCCGCTTGGCGGAAAGGGTTTTTAAAACTTTGAAATCACTTCATTTGAAACAGTTTTTTTTCAAAACTGTGCTTCGCGCAAACTTGATGAAATTTCACCTGTCATTTTGCTACAAGTTCTCAAAAATTGAACACGCTTTGGGCTTATCAAATAAACACTCCAATGAAATAATTATGCTGCACACTGCACAGAAAGCATTGGATTTAAAAACTTAAAAAAATAACCCATCGAGCACCTTTATACATTTGTTAAAATTTTTAAATTTAAAGGAACACCAGACTTCCAAAAAATATGTTCATTTATTAAAATATTCGTGTGTGGCAATAAAATCGAAATAAATATATGATGGATCACTTGGAACATAAGTAACTTTTAAAGAACCGGTTGCAAATTATGAAAACCAATTATTAAACTTTGTTGCTAATATTATACGGGAAACTTTACTTACTGTATAATTTAGATTTGCGACATAATTTAATGAACCCATAACCCACAAAGAATGAAGTATCATATTTTTATTCTTGTGCATTATTTCTTAATATTCAAAATGTCTGATGTATCAGATTGCAATTACTTCCATTAATTTGAGTCCGATCTTACCAAATTTTAATGGCCCTTAACAAATTAATCCTTTCGCTTTTGTAGAGAGGAATTTATATACATGCAATCGTACAACAATCATTTCATTATGCGTTTTAAGAATCCTCATGTGAAAAATGACATTAACAAAAATCAACAATATAGACAAAAATAGTGTTTGTGAAGAAAAAAGCAATTATGTTCATTATTATAAAATTGCCCAAACCTGGAATGTTTGAAAATAAGTGCATGGGTCAAAAGACCAACTAAGAGCAGATCATAACATCTAGTCTTTTTAAAATATTTTTATGCAAAAATGGACGTTTCAAAATTTAAGTGCTGTTAAAACTTCAAAAAGGGTAGATAAAAAATTAACGTATAGCGCAATCTAGCACATTGATCGCACATCATTATTTGTCTACCATGGTTAAGATCTTCACAGACTAAGTAACAAATCGCGTGAAACATCTATAACTTATCAATTTGATCGTTCTTAATGTACGTGTAGAATAAAATCGTAAGATGACTTCTAGCCTCAAGTGCTTGAACGTTGCAGTGACAGCCAGTTCAATAAAACAACGATTTGACTACGACTTGGTGTTCTAGCCATTAAATAATTCATCTAAAGATCTCATTAAAATCACTTGAAACCCTCCACCTTTTTTGTCGGCTGCCACCACCAGGAAGAGTTGTACTGCTGCACTCGCTCAAGTTCAGTTGGACTGAACTTGAGCAACGCGGCGATGGCATTGAGCATATGCCGTCGACTGTTCACATCCGAGCTCATCATGTAACTCAAGACCACATTCTTGAGGTATTCCAAATTGGAGCCCTCCCGTGCGCAGTTCCGCTCCAGGCGCCGGATCTCTGCGCGCAGGTCCTCCGCCTCGTCCACGTGTCGCTCATCTCGCGTGGCCGCCGCAGTCTGCAACTCGCGCAGTCCAGTCTCCAGCTGGTGACGGCTACGTCGTAGGTTGGAAACCTCCACGTCCTTCCGCGCGATCTCCTGCATGTAGTGCAAGAGGTGGGCCTCCTTGTTGCGGTCTCCAGCCATTGACAGAAAGCGGGACAGCTCGTCCGGAGGTGCGGCGTCTGTGTCTGTTACCGCCTCATCCGTGTGGGTCGAATCGGTGGCAACCGGTCGAAAGATTCCCAGCGACATCTTGAGTAGTCTGATCTCTCCGTCTTTCTCGTCCAGCAGCGCCAGGGTGCGATCGCGCTGCCGCTGCATCTGGCTCTCCAACTCGGCCACCTTGCCCAAGGCTTCCGCTTCAGTCCGGCTCAAGTCGTGCGCGTGGTGCAGCCGTAGGTTGTTCGCCGACGCCTCCAGCTCATTGATCAGATCCTTCGCACGGCGCTCGCGCGCGTCCGACTCGTCGCGGAGGTTGCGCAGACGGGCACGCAACTCTGCCACCTGGCCGCGCAGTGTGTCCGCCTCACGCGATACATTCGTGTCCCTCGTCGACTTGTTCTTGAGCACTGACTGCGCACGCAATTTGTATTTCTCAAATTCATCCTTGAGCTGGTGCAACTCCTCGCGACAGCTTGTGTGGTCGACCTGCTGACCCACCAAGACTTCCTGCTGAAGAAATTCTGCGAGAAAAGATAGAAGACTATGTATAATACCAACACAACGAATACTTGAATATCCACACACGGTTTAAAAAGCTGATTACTGGCGTGCAATTCCTGCTTCCACAAAACACGAATTTTTATGTGGAAGCTAATTGCGATGAGGCAATGAAAATGTTTAGTCATGAAATTAAAACAAAATTCATTCTCGATTAACTTTAGACGCAGCAGACATTCAACTGAAACATTTAGCAAGAACGAATATTTTTTATTGTACAAGTATTGAATAAATACACTCGCTAAATGTTTTCAATTGGATTAAATCCTGCCATACTCGCCTTTTAAATTGACAGGGTTCTTGGATCGCTTGTTGGCTATATTGAGCAGCCCCTTGAGTTTGACGATCCTCTCCATGAGGCACTGAACATCCAGGTTGGAATCATCGTCATCGTCGATTCCGCAGTCTTTATTGTCCGGAAGAGGCAGTTCATTGGTATAGTTGCTGTGGGATCCCCTGTGGTGAGGCTGGCTTAATGGCTTTACTCCAGCCACACTTGCCAAAGCGGAATTTTCACTGTCCAATTGGGAGACCCGTTCCTTCAATAATCAAGATTACTATGTGTAAGATAGCTCGATAAATTTCCTGATTTTTAAAATAATTTTCTATACACTTTTAGATTGCATTTTAAGATTGTACGGAATTCTGGGACACAGTGTCTTACTTTTAACTTTTGAATGGCAGATTGGTCCTCAAGTCGTTCACGGTGGCAGTTGCCGACAGTCTCTGACAGTTCGGACAGTTTTCCCTCCAGACTGACGGCCCGTTCCTCGCCCGCCTCTGCCAAATATCGCAAACGCTCCTCGGCCTCATTAGCACGCACTTGCTCGCGATGAATTGCTGCCGAATGTTGTGCCTATTACAATTCGGTTATATGTTAGCCATTTTTTCCCCAACTAGAGAAACTCCGAACCAGTTATCATTGTCATAACATCAGTTTGTCATTGAAGTCATTTTTTAAACTTGCCTTCATTTCTGAGATCTCCCGCTGAAGTTTCAGCAACAGTGGCTGTGGCATTTGAGCCTTCTCTTCAGAAATTCGGAGTGTCTCCTTGGCTGTCTGAAGCTCA
This sequence comes from Mycogona germanica, assembly GCA_034698785.1. Classification (NCBI taxonomy): domain Eukaryota; kingdom Metazoa; phylum Arthropoda; class Diplopoda; order Chordeumatida; family Chordeumatidae; genus Mycogona; species Mycogona germanica. Next base: position 936 of record JAQGBY010001637.1, on the reverse strand, counting down.
TCAGACAATTGTCGTATCTTCTTTTGGTACTCCTCGCAGTGTCGCTCTAACGGATTTCGTTGGTCCAAATTTCTCTGCAACTCGTCAAGCTTCATGGAAACACAAATAATACATTCCATTATTAAGTCTATGCTGCACGATCAATGTTTTGTGTAAACTTTGAGAAAGTCCGTAAAGTATTTGGTCGAATATATTTAGCCGAATGACGATAAAAGACGAGGTCAAGCAACTCATACCAGATTTTCAGCTTTCTCTTTGGCGCTCCTTTCGATGGCGACAAGCATCTGCAGTTCTCTTAGCATTACCGCATGATCGTTTTGTTCCTTATCACGGTCCATTTGATGACTGCGAAGCTTTTTGTGAAGCTGATGAAATCATATAAGAATGGGTTTAATATTATAATGATAAAATGCGTGCTATTGTTATGCTGTAAGCTGAAGTAAAGCTGAAGTCAGACTTTGTTCTAGGAACCGCATTTCCCAGCATAGCCAGGTAGATATTTTTTTAAAGCTGGAATTATTGGGACTAATATATTGTGTATATATATATAATAAGCACCAAGAGGGGTACAACAAATCCTGTAGTGCAGTGACTAAAGTGAAATTAGAAATACACACTTACATTGCCAATCTTCTCGGTCATCACAATGTTCTTGGCATCCCACTTTTCTTGTTCGGTAAGCATTTTATCAGCCAGAGCTTTTTTTTCCTGTTTCAGCTCACGTATATTTGCCTGGAAATTTGTTTCCATTCGAGATTTCTCTTCGCCAAAAGTGGCCATAGCGTTGGTCAGGGTGGCCACCTTCTCCTTGAGATGAAGCACCTCTCCTGACGTATAGGTGGTTGCACCGTCGTCAGACTATAAAATGAATTAAAATACAAAACCGCGCGAATGTCACTGAATGCAAATATCCGTATATTTAGGATAAAAACACTT
>JAQGBY010001636.1:0-27979 GCA_034698785.1 Mycogona germanica | reverse complement strand
GGTTTCAAGTGAGTGCCCCTTTCTGGGCGCAAGTGGCGTACCTGGGAGGAGCTGTTTCTAGTTCCCAGGTCGTTACACATGTCTGATGTTCAGCGCGATTTCGGTCAAGAATATATGCCATATTTGAATATTCCGGTGAAGAGATGGCGCCGGCTAAAACGTCAGTTGATGAAATATCAGGAAATACTAAAAATCTAGACATCAAATAATTTGCGTTTAATTTCAAATTACGCGATGCGTTTCGTTGTTCGGAAGTTATCGTCGAGGATGACAGCTTTTTTCAGCAGGATTTTTATGATTATAGAATAGATTCCGATTTGCTCAGATTTTGTCAATGTTGGCCAATGTCAAATGGTGGTAATATTACTTCACACTTACATGTAATTTCGAGTTTACAAGAAAGTGACAAACATGTAGCTTTGTTCCGTTTAAGCCTGTCATTGATTCGCACGTACATCAATGTTTTCTCAACAAAGACAATATATCATAGAGTTTTACTCTGTAGAACGCCCAATAAATTGCAATACATGTCAGCAAAAGCTGAATGAAGTATTGCGCTTCTGTGGTAATATTGGATTTACCTTTTTGGAAACATCAATTTGACTTCAATAAATCAATAATATCCTCTGGGATTTGAAGTGTGCATATGGTATAAAGAAACTGGAATCTCCCTAGTCGTAGGCTAACTTTTTTCTTAAAACAGTGTGCAATAGGAATTCTTGTTCGGCTCAATTTTATCCATATTTTAAAAATGGACACATTCGCGATAGAATTTGTTTTATTTTTAAGCAATTGCTGATTGTTAAAATTGAGGTTCCGAACTAAACTGTGCTTTGAATTTTCCAATAAAAGCACAAATGTTGCTTCCAGAGTAGTAACTTAAATTCTTTCGGCATGCCAGTTCGTAATATTTTGTTCACGAGTACGACATTAAATGAGAACTAGCCACATTATGCGTCAGCTCTATGCCCACCCACAATTACAAGACCTCCACGTTCGATCTATTTTGAATGAGAACAAAATTGTGTGCAATTTCCGGTCAAATACGTGCATCTTTATGCAGAGTACGTATTCATGTAACAACCCCGTAATTGTGTTATCCAGTCAATGCTTGCATAGAAAATTTTCCAAGCGACAGCCACGTTATTTCTACCCAAGACTGCAAGACGTCACCTATGGTCTAAATGCACAAACCACCAGCGTTGGCATTTCCATAAAGCCTGATAAGAATTGGAGTATTTTTTTAAACGTTTCATTACATGCATTTCAATTTTTTTATGAAGCTTTTAATATTTAAATTTGTCAATTACAATACTTCCCATACATAAACTCAAGTATGCTTCTCCATAGATTTCGAAAATGGCCGAAAATGTCAGCCACAAACGATTATTTAAGTGGTAGTGATTCAGATTGATGTCTCTTAATCAAATGAACATGGTGACGCAAAATCCAAAATATTGGTCGTTACTCTGTATTTACTTATTGTTACCAGTTCCAAGATGTTATTTAGTTCCCCAATTATTTCGAAATATTTCAAATAGTTAATTATGTGTGATTGTCAGTTAACTATTTGCAATGAAGCAATAACATTTGTGACATCCTTATTTGAGAAACCGTAGTTGCATGACAATGTTGCCTTTTAGTAAAATAAAACTAATCTAACCGCTTTTCTTTCTAACATTAAAGAGTTCATCATTTAACAGTTTGTTTTGACTGGTTGATAAAAAATAATATTTATACAGTAGTCCAAGTAGTAACCAACAATCAGAACGCCGATCAAAAAATTGATTAGAAGTACTTTTATGATGGTCATTCATTTCAAAATAAAACTTCAAAATACACTGTTGCATGATCATGGTTAATTTTTCGGAACACCGGGCACCCAATGAACTTCGATTGCATGCAAGATCACACTATCTATTATTTATTTATTGCAATCCGGAGAATACAGACCTACAAACAAAAAGAATGACTAAAACAGAATCAATTATAGTTTCCCCGTTCGCCACAAAGTACAGTGTACAGAATACACTATTCATGTACTATCTGCGCATGTGTGGTGGCGCGTGAGAAAATGCACTGCGCTTGTAGAAAATGTCGGCAACCGAACGATCAGTAGTTTTGTGGGCAATGTTTCTTTCGTCTAGTGTCGAAGCATGCTATCAATCAATAACTTGCATCTGTGCCACGAGTAAATAGACCACGAAGACCAGCGCCCCAACAATGCATGTCCTTCGTTGGAGGAACAGAGGAAGGAGGGAGGCATGAATTCGCCATCCCTAGGGTATCACAGCCACCACAGCTTCTAGACAATTTTATTTATCATAGAAAAGTCTTTGAAACTAGATTAACTTAATACATTCGCCTATAATTTGCACAAAATACAAAATTTGTAGTCAGACCCTCGTACATTAGGGCTAAGACGCAGAAATAGTCAGTAAATATGTAAACTGGGATCTATCTCGACAAACTTAGGACAAATATTTATTCTTGGGCGTTCTGTCCCGAACTGAAATCGACATTTTTCTATTCATGTTAATGCTCCAATTGTTATTAGATTTCCACATTACACATACACATGTTTATTTCTCGTGTATTAAAAATGTTCTGTGTAGATTTCCTTAATAAAATTAGGCACGTTAACGATTTCATAAATCAATTCATTATCCAATGCAATCCTACGAGTCCATTCAATCGGTGAAAATTAAATCTTAAAATTAGGGCGAACATTCGCATCCCAGCATGACCAATACCGTGGTATAATATCTGCACGCCAACTCTTAATTACAGGGGTCCAGGGTCATATCACATCAACTCCTGGTCATAATTGATTTCGACAATAGCCCAATACACCGATTCTCGTTACAGCATCATTCCGTAGAAACTAATTTCCATACGGTTCTCCGCAGTAATTATGCAGAATACCATATATGTACAAGAATTATTTCTTTTAAAAATAATATTAAGATGAACGCATTATATGGTCCGGAAATAGCCAACCACACAAATAGGTAAATAGGTAGACGTTGTTGGAAACAAGAGTTTAATTTAATAACCAAATGCATCACACATGCACTACGCTGGCAGTGAATAATACAACGCGCGCGTTTTATTTAATTAACAATAGACCCAATTTCAACGCAGTTCTACGCGTCTCCATAGAACGTCCTGTCCATCACAGAATTAATCCGGCATTCTTTGTTTCATCAGACAACTAGATCGTACCGTATTTTCCGCTGGGAGGCTCAGGGGGTTATTCAACGCATCACCTAGTTATCTACTATCAGCCGCACATTCAGTGAGGCACACAAAATTAATCAACTTATTTTATTACTCAAAAGTGTTTATGATTATGATTATTATCAAAGATGGACATTGTTCTTCAGTAGAGATTTCTCATCAGTCTCTTCAACCCAGTTTATTTTATTACTTTCGCCCGAATCTGGAATCTAGACCATAACCTCACACATTTAGATCAGGATTGACTTTTATTTTGTAATAAAATCCACTGAAATGAGATTTTATTGCAGGGCTAACTATATCAATTTGTAAATGGCGTTGATAAATAGTATTTCTCGCCCAAAGGCATGAATCATACTATACAGTTTAAATTATTGTTATGTCAGAAATTTTTTGATTCGTTTGACAAATTTACTTGAATTTACTCGCAATGAAATAAATAACCACTGTTATTGCAGAGACTGTGACCAAATTAGTACATTTAGAATGCGCAACTCAGCAGATAGATGTACATCAAGCATCTCAAGATATATTGTTATCAACGGTTGATATAACGGAAAATACGGCGTTTTTAATTGTACGTTCACAAAAAACAATTATGCTGCAATATAATGTACATTGTGATTATGTACTTAATACAATGCAATTTGGCGATTCACATAATTTTACGTAAATCAGAGTAAATTGTATGCTAATAGGTGAATACTCTGTACATGTATTAATGCGCCCTTCCAGCATTCGCATAGGCTGAAGGAACCCACAGCCATGTATAGACAAGAACTTCTCCGCCCTGAATAAAAAATGCACAACAAAGGAGTCTTGAAAATATGTTGACATTTTGTACAACATATTTGAACAAATTTGAAAACCAAAACAGATTTTAAATTATTAATAATCAAATAGAATACAGGTAAATAAGACTATCAAACTGATGCACAATTTACTATCTTAATTTATGATAAAAAATTTATGTTTTTATTTTAAAATTTGTTATTTGAAAATTACGTTTCATGTAAATTTAGATTAAAAATTCTTGACACACACTCCTCCTACCCGGGTTAGGGTTATGAATAAAATAATTTCCCCGGTTAGCATTTTTCTTACACTTTCGACGTCCCATTTCGTGAAGTTTATAGCAATTGAAGACACTCTCACACAAAAGTATGATGCGATTTTGTTTTAGCAATGGGTCCCAGGAAGTTTGTAAGTGTGGCACACACACATAAGTTTCTAAAAAAATATATATCTGGATAAAAAAAGCAGTTTCATCTTCAAGAAAAAACGAAAGTAGAAAAAAACAAAATTGGTTGTTTTGACTGGCGGTGGAAGACAGCGCGGGGGCAAAATAAATCCGGCGAAATTGCTTTCGAAATATCTTATCTGCGATACGGGAAGAGAAAGGAAAAAAGGGGTGGCGGCAATATGGAGAGTCAGCACTGTATGTACCTCTTAGATACTCTCAAGACCCGTCGAACATAAGTTTCTGTTTGATAAACCATGTACTGCTCTTCCCTCACGCCTATGGCCCCCATTTACAAGTATTAATACAATTAAGGTCCTCAAAGATATTTTCTAAGTATCATTTTGCTCTGGTCCAATACGACCCCAACACTTAGGTCATCAGAGGGTCTATAAAACGACTTGATGGCATATAGCACACAACACGTACCGTGTTCTAATTGACACACCCAGGACCATCACTAACACAAATTAATACTTTCATGGATAAAACATGTAATCGTGCAGACTTACAATACTCTGTTCCGGGGAATAAAAAGTACAAGACTACTGAATCACACAATTGAAAGTCGGTCGATTTGTCACTGCAGCTCTGGCGACAAAAGTGTTAACTGGGCTCTGTATGAATGAATGGATTCATGTTGAATAAGGTAGCGTGCTTCCGTTGTTCTGACATATTGATGTCATGTCTATGTATATCTAAAAAAATCAAGGGAAGGTGTCTCGTCTATCATTGGGTCTCAGGAGGAAATGGATGAAGGCAGGCACAGAACAGACGGACCAACAAAATAAAATAGCACGATATGCATGTATGGAATTTTTTATTCAATTCTTTTTTCAGATTTTCTTTTGGGCTTGCAAACATTGAGGCCGTTATGCAACAAGTCTCCTAACCCTCATCACTTTCTGACAGAACCGGAACTACTTAGTACGATAAGGCGAATTGCTATTTTAACGTCCAGTTTGATGCCAAATTTTAAAATGATCGCCTAGGATGGGTTAATCTGATTTGCTGTCGCTATATCTGATGTGTGATTGATTAGTCATAACATATACAGCAATGTCCACTTTTAGATCCTGGATTTAGCATTTTTATTGATATTATCAATTACAGCTAACGATTACATCTTTTGTCTGTAAAACAGTAGAATTAAACCATTTACTTTTACAAAAGAGGTGCCGAGCGGTGTTGTTAGCACTTCGAAGTACTACATTCATTATTGAAAGCGTGATCAATTCCCGGCTGTGACTTCTTGATAGAAATTCCTATGTACACTTTCTTTCGGAATGAAAGTGAAAGTGGGGAACCAGTACGATATTGGGTGCATACTAAAAATACCTACATAGGTAGTAAGCCTTGGCTAGGCAAAATTCCAAGGTCACCACCCACCGTGCACAGGTTTATCAAGTTAATAAAGCATATTCGTAGTAGTCAATATGTAGTCAATTAGTCAAACGTTTCTCTTGGTTGCTCACCAAAATAGAAACAGTTTTGTGGTTGAGTCGCTTCGCGAAATTGAATACTGATATTTAACAGGAAGTGGAATCACCACAAGAAACCACTACCCTCAAATACGTTATAGCTAGAATAGCAATATACAGACGATAGATTAGAACATGGAATTTAGAGGTAATGATTGCTTACATGCGTTTACAGTTCCAGACATGATTGCATAACATCGCAGATACAAAGTTGTCTACGAGATTAGACCCACGGTTGGCCCGTGGCTGTGATTTGATTTGGCCTAACTTTGTTTATGATCGTTCGCCCCTTTTTTCCATCCCCACCACTTTTTCTTCTCCGTTCATTCGACGAAGAATAATAAAATAATAATAATAATATAGGCGTGTGCGCTCACGCCGACGAATTTCTTGCAATACATGTCGCTGATATCCATAATGGCGCTGCCGTCGCTACTAGGCACTGTCGAGAACAGCCTTATAAACTAGCGACACATCTTTGGCGAATTTGTTAGACTACGGGACAGAAGGATATTCAATGGAGAATTTCTACTCGCTGATACGCCTAACCCCAAACGTGGTCCATCTCCAAGTGTGGAGCTGAGCTGATGTAGTCCGCAATGTGTGGATGGAATTTCAAAATTTATCTCATGGAGTTCATATCATGAGTTGTCATTCGTTCATTTGTCTTTTTCGACACAGTACACATATCCGTACCTTCATAATAACAATTTTTAAGCGATCGCCTCTATTTTGTTTATCACTAACTGGTGCACTAGGGTGTAGACGTCGCCGCTTGCGTGCGTTCCTTAAATATTTCAACGTTTTGAAAGCATCGCTGCGAATGCTTAATGGAGAACTGTTCAAAATTTTAGTACTATTATAGTACCGTCGGTAGTTATAAGATTATTATCTGAAGCGCAAGGTTTTTCGACTCCCACGAGGCTCCTTTCCTTTCAACTCAAGCGAGCGATTTTTGTAATTTTTTGCCAGTGCTGCCAAAATAAATAGTGCATTTCTGAAGTCAACAATTATTGATGAAATATTGTTCATAGTAGCAAAATCATAAAAAATGATAAATAGTTACGAGATGATCAGGGAATGTTTTTTAAATTATGAATAGTTGGTTAATATTTGCCGTGTAAGAAAAGTAAAGACATAACCACTTGTCAATTCTTGTGTACTTGCGATTGGACTAATGGTACCCTGAACATTTAATGTTGTTCGACAGTAAATAATTGAATTGGGAAAACAACATCCACCATATTATCTCATGAATAATGCTGAACGGTGAAGTTAGAGAGCATGGTTCGTGTGTGCTGGTTGGCATTTATCTTGATACAACATCTAAAACATGTAAGGGGTACGACGATGGCGACTTATTTGCATGCAGCGTTGGATTACACGGACTTTATCGCATTTGTAGAGTCTGGAGTAGGGTGGAAGCGTCTTCGATATACGGAAGATAGCCAGTACAGTGTTTGTAATCGTCCGATGATGCAAACGTCTGTAGATTAAGCAATGTAAAAAATATGTGGTAGTCGACAATGAGTAAGTAGTCGACAAAGCGAATTTGTGATATCGTCAAACGAACAATAATGAAAATGTTAGATTTTTGTTCTCCACCCGCCCATGTGATGAAAAAATATTATTTCAGCATAGCATGGTAATGACATTTCCCATCATTAATGGAACCAAACTAGCAATGTTCGATAATACAAACGCCGCTAATTTCCGTACTTTTGCAAAAACAATATTTTACCGTCAAAGGAAAATAAATGTCCCTATAACGAACTAATGACAATTGAATGCCACCGGTAGGTTCATGAAGTTTATTTGCACAGCGACTTGTAACAGGTCGTTGTGCCTCCCTTGATTCTCACGGAGGCCTTTCAAATAACAATGCTCCCCGTTTTCGAATAAAACAAATAGCAACCAACAATTAAGTAAATACGTCGCAAACTCAGCTTCAACTTTCCGTTTTAATGCCCGCCATCTATATCCTCCTGGAACCACTCATTCACATGAGTTGATGGATGCCGAAAACAATTTGAATGCGCTCGAATTGGCGTCTCTTAGAAAGAACGCTCATTCGATCCGTGCACGAATGCCATTATATACTCAAATTTTAGTATAAAAAACATATTAAAGTCATCAACTCTTAAAGGTGCATGGGCATTCTGATTTCGTGTAAAGAAAGACAATACCAGTTGCTCCTTAGATGTCGTCGAGATCGTGCACGGAACTAGCGACTCATCTTATGACTAGACATATACTGGTTTAATTCCTCAGGGCAAAATCTGCACGAATCCGTCATCACTATTGCAAGACGATTATTCTTAGGATAGCTGCTTCTTAGGTATTTTTGTTGGTTGGGATTTTCATATTAGCAGCGCCATCTAGGTTGAATTCTCGACAAAAAAATTCCACAGTCGCTCGCCGAAAATTGTGTCTCAAGAGGATGCGTGTGTGGGGAACCCTCCGTCCACAAATAGTTTCACCGAACCACACTAATTAAAAAGGGAATAAGGAAGCCGAGTTGGGATGGATAATAATCTGGTGGGCGCACGGAGGCGGTGGGATTCGTAATGGAACAGCTGGCGGGGAAGACTGGGAAATTCGGTACCAAGAGATCATTCCGTCTCTGACGTTCTTTTTGTCGAGACGGCATCCCTCATTTAAATAAAAATTATGCTAATCAGTTGCTTAAAAGATATTGTGCCCCCTCGCACACTTACGTATAAACGGTAACGTTCCAAGAAAAGCTAACTTAAAGAGTTACGCCCACTTTCGGCTTAACGATTCAAATCGAGTAGGGAATAATTCGCCAGCTGTTTTGCAAACGTACTCCTACGCACTAAATAGTAGTTCTAATTTCAAAATCTATTCTACGAATGCCAAATTGTATTTTATAAAAACATTTGTTGTTGTAGAGAAAAACTCCGTAACAATTTATCTGACCTCTTTATAAACACGTTGACCCCGATAATAAATTTCAATACCAGTATCATAGTCATCATCAATTCGTTTTAATAATGTTCATAAAAAGTGACCAACAATCGTTTGTTGAAAATGTAGGTTATATTTTATCCTACAAAGTTTTTTTTGAAGGCTTATTTGTTTCTATCTTCAGGCGACCAAATTTGGTGAGTCAATTTGCAACGTTTGCGATTGCCAGCCACAAAAGTCTGATGCGCGAAATTGTTTTACGTTACGGTTGGCGGTGTTCCTGGTATTGAAGCGTTTGTTATCTGGTCCTATCCACATGGGACCCAGTGACCACATAGGTGACCTTATGAGACGATCTTTTCTTTTGATACCTTCGTTTCACTAGATTCATAGTTTGGTATGGGTTGCTTACCACAAATGCAACCGTAAAAATGTAAATGTTTTTATTGCCTTCACGATTCGATATAATGAACCATATTACACGTTACATGAATATTTTAGATCCATTATTATAACATAATCAACAAATCATAATTATTAGCTCTATTTTCCCAAAACCAAAATCAATTTTACTGATAATTTTTATTTATAAATATGATTTTCAAATAGATAGAGGAACTTGAAACGATTTAGTTTGTTCTCCCGTTTCACTCAACTCAGAGACCCATCAATGGATCATTGATTAATCAAGGCGTCTACTGGCTTAGGTCAAGAAATACTTTAAGGAAAAGCTAATGTGGCTAAAAGAGGTGTAGTTATAAATATCCAAAAAAATAAAACTTGTTATTTTGGCATACCACCGGGTCTCCGGAAAAGTCAGACTCTTTTATATTCCGAGCCCTTCCTTTGGAATTTCGAATCTTTATATTTTCTCCCTCCAGCACCTTCTCTTCCTAAGCACCAACCAATCTGCCTAAATGAACCTTATTTTCCAGATTTCATTTAGCTATCATGTAACAATATCAGAAAAATGTTTTTTGGAATAATCTGTAGAAATACAATCATCAAACCAACACCGCTCAAATCGAGTTTGATATTGAATGCCCGGAAATAAAACGACTCAGGGTATCGGGGTCTCCTGAATCCAAGAGAGAGAAAAAGAGCAATCCCCTTAGCGTCGCTTAGGTTGCGTGCCAAGCTCGGCGACGAAACATTTGACTAGAGATCTGATGAGGATTCTAGATCCATCCACCGTTTTATGCGACGTCATTCACCGTGTAATTAAATAGGTTACCATAAACGATAGGAGAAACTATTCCAAGCTCCAATCACCCATGTCCTACCACTCGTAGGCCTTTAACGCTGAACGGTCATGCGAACCTATCGGCAGTCATTTGACCTTGATCGGGTATTGAGTCCCCGGCCACCGATTACGCGAGCTGCCAGTTTGACACAAAGCTCAGTAATCCTTGTAGAAAAAATAACTGAAAAACCGAAAAGGGGCAGTCGACTAACTGCCACCAGGATCGCTTTTCACGTCACGTAAAAATAGAGAATCTACTGGATGATGGTGGTAATTATTGATTTCCTATTTTTATCAGGAATATTATCATTGTATTAGGAAATATTAGGAAATAATGAACAACCAAATAAATTCTGAACGAAACACTGGAAACGCTAAACGCTGAATTATATAATAAATTTCATTTATTTTAAGCATTCAAAGACACGTAAAGCTAAATTGTGCATAACATTTTATCAAACGCATGTGTACTGTACTTATGCAATTGACTATTTAAAAATCTTGATCGTTATAATCATGGTAAAACTGAATTTAAAAATATGATATACATGTAGATGTGATTACTCTGTTTTTCATTTGTCATCATAGTATAGTGGCATAATAATATTTGCTGCAAATATTTGAGTACTAGTTTGGAAAACGATGCTCAATTGTGGAATGCATCTTTTTTTTTCTTCAACCATAAGCTTAAATATCGTTCAGCCCTGTCACCATCCAACGAACCAAAAAGAAGCAATATTCTCAGAGCTCAGACGTCACAGCGCCTTCCTATACAAGTAATAGGCATCAATGCCGAAATGTGTAGGAACGCGTTAATATCTTCTCGCTCCCTTTACATAATAATTTAACAATATCTCGGCTCAAGCGCTACATGTATGCTCTCTACATGTATACTTTATATATATATAAATACATATATACATGTCTACAGAGTATTTCTACTACGGATGCTTACGTACCGCCTCTATTATGTAGATATGCTCATACTGTTATTTTTCGTACATTCTACTGCTGCATCACGTTCGGCTAAACGCGCTCAAACATGAGAAATGAGATTTTCATTTTATACAATTTTTTTATACTCAAATCGCAAGGCTGGCGCGTATCTCTTGGCATATAGAGAAAAAAAAACGTAATCGATTTTTTGATACAGTCAATGTCTACAGCATTTTCTAATTATGCTAGATTCTACCCCAACCCGCTCTCTTCTGCCTTTTTGCTACCGAGGGATTTGAATTAAAGTAGAACTGCGGCGCCATTTGGCCCACAGAGGGCCGCGCGGTAAACAGAATACCAAACATTAAGATCACACAGGTTAACCACCAGGTCCACAACATGCGTATTTCTCGTCGCATCATCCGAGGTTGATGTACCGTGCGGATCATCTGTCGATTTGAATATTTTTGTCTCTTCTAAAAGCGACTCATTCCGCAACCTGGCATAGAGGTTCGTTTAAATAGTCAAGTTAAGGTAGTCAAGAATTGAGGGAGTTAAAAGTCGTCGATAATAATTTGGCACTCGGGTCAGTATCGAAGGGTTCAAGGTTCGATAAACGACAAACGGAGGTCTGTTCACCAACGCAGCTGTGAATTTCAAACTTCCACCTTTTAGCATCATTGGTAACTCGTTAGATGATTCAGCTGAATTTTCGAACATTGACTTATCTGGATAATGCTCTAAAGAAGCTATAGATGCGCGGCTCATACGAGTATACTGTATATCGCATGCATAATGCAGCACGCTGCACTTTATGCATTAAATTTCATGCTTACGCAAATGGACTATGCAACACATGTGCACGAGTGCTTTAAATAGGAATCGCGAGTACTTTATGGCTAGATACTCAAAATGATTGCCACAGCTGATGAGCCAATCGCTGCATTTATTTCATCATATTTATGTCGTTTTAATTTCTGTAAACGTTTTAAATGTTTTCAAATGTTCACACAATTTTACTGTCATACAGCGAACTTCGCGCGAATCAAAATTATTTATGTAGTACGTTTATCGTTTTTACCGAGCTGGTATTTTTGTATATGGATTTGTGAATCTACAATGTGAAAAAAATCAGGGCTTGAAAATGTTGAATCACTGCCTCCTCCTCCAAAACATAATTTAATCGAATTTGTGAATAAACTGCACATTATTACTGAATTTACCGAATTCCCGAAAAATAAGCTGTCCGGTATATTATGGTTTCAAATAAGCGAAAAGAAATTAGAGACAGTATAGTTGTGTAAGAAGAGTTTGGTTTTACTAGTGCTACGAGCGCTCCCCTAGCGAATGCATTGCTGCCCCGTGCTACGGCAATCACACAACACTCAGTTGCCTTACAATATGCCAACTCGGGAGCAGCGGTGCGGTTGACTAGTGTTGCGAGAGTTCCCTTAGCAAATGCATTGCTGCCCCGTGTTACGGCAATCACACAACACTCCGTTGCCTTACAATTTGCCATCTCGGGAGCAGCAGTGCGGTTTACTAGTGTTGCGAGCAAATATAATTCTTGGCTCACTTGATTTTTAACAGCATTTGTGTGTTATAAGAATTTAGATAATTACAGATTATCTAAATAATCTACAATCTTACTTGAAAAATTGTCTGCTTTGCTCAGCTGTCTCCGCAGCAAAAAGCATTAGATCGCATTTTTCGATTTGTTAATGTTCGATTTTATTGATACATCTCATTTGTTGCTGTTTAAATAATATAAAGTAAAACATATTTGACTTTCTAATAGTCAAAATCTTGCTTCTTTAATCAAACCCATGAGCGCGGCAATCTTGGTTATACTGATTCTGATTCTCACTAACAGTTAATGGGGACTCCGAGACGGTCGTTAATCGGAAAGATTCCTTAATTAAATTCCTTAATAAAAGTCGCATCGAAAATACACTTTTCCCTCAGGATTGTGAGCATGCGCAGATGGCCTAATTGGGGAATGAGAATCAGAAATGAATCACAAAAATGTACCCCCAGGTTTCGTTAACTGACGATGGTGACGCTAACTTATCTGAGTGAGCATGCGAACAAATAACAAGTGATGGTGACGAGTGCAAACGGTAGCGGGGTGTAGTGCCCGTGAACCCGCTGCGCTGACGATGCTATTGGAAAATGAAGTTCGCCAACAGCGACCCCTCCTGTCTCAACAATGAATTGCAAAACGATAAAGCGCTAGAGCAAAGAGAACCATGATAATTAATTGAGCAGCAGCAGCTTCAATCTGGAAAAGCCCTATCTGCAAGGGTTTCTTTTTTTTGTTATTTTTCACGCACGCTCCTACAGGATTAGGCTGTCAACGAGCGAAATTGCCCCGCCCCAAATCACCTGACAGGCATTCGATCTAAACCAAGCCACCATTATTACGGAGTTCTGTATAATCGTATTGGAGGCGAGCGTTAAATCAAACAGGGGTGGGATATTTTTATGCGACACACAATGCATTGCTTTTCTCTAGAGATAACAAAGAGACAATTTTAATTAGTTGTTCAAAACGCTGTGTCTGTGTGGCGTATTATAAATGAACGGTTAGCTTTTTGTATCCGATTTGTTTCAGTTTTGGTAAATGGCATGTCTTCCAATGCCAATAAAGGGTGTTTTATGTGGCGTAAACTAAAGTAGAAAACAACAAACAGGAAGGAGGCACAAATCTGAATATACGGTGTATCTACGAATCGTTGATTAATTATTAATAAATGAGGTCTAAGGTTTGGTGGGAGCCAATTGGAGAATACGCCTTTTGATTCATGCATCTATTTATTTGATAAACAGTACGCTGGTTCCGGGGCAACATTGCTATATAATTGAGGGTATGGTCGCGAGTAAAATAAAAGAGATCACACAACATGCACATTTCCTTTGATAGAATATCTCGTAACAGATGTTTCGTTGAGATATCCGATCTATTTTTAAATTCGTAGTATGACGTCTCGTCAATCAAAACAAAACATGAATAATTCCTGCAATCCGGAATGCAGGCCAGAATTTGGTAACAAATTTATTATTTTATGTATTCTAATTTCTGGGTAGTGACGAAAGTGTTAGGCGAGTTCATGCTTTTGTCTTTGTGTTGCGCAAATCTACAATTTCTTAATTGTTCCTGAAGATCAGAAGTATCGACGTTGTTTATCGGCGGTATTGTTGCAGACTCTCGATTGCAGTCCAATCAATTATCTTATATCTTTTGCTGGATCACCCAATAATGCTATTCAATACAGAATATTCAAAACGAAAATGCAATAAATTTTATTTTATTTTAACAGTAAATTTATTTTATATATAACTTAAAATGACGCATTCAGACATTCATAGTGTGTAACGTCATAGTTATGATTATTTATTTCGTAATATATATTTTTTTAAATGACGCATTCAGATATTCAAAGTATGTAGTGTCATAGTTATGACTATTTATTTCGTAGTATATATTTTTTAAATGTTTTTATTTTGTAGTCGTTGATGTGAATGCGAGTAAGAATGAACGCTTTATCCTAATTCAAGAGTTTTAGATTTACGTGAGTAGGTTTGACAAGATAAAATCTACACTCATATAAACTGAGAATATAAACATATAAACTGAGAACTAATTACGTTACATATTAAAATTCTTAGTCTATCTGCCTACTCCCGTTTCTAAAATAAATTCCTTCGCTTTTTCTGAGCATTTTTCTATGAACATGCATAGGGATTGCCAACATTCTTGCGCCGCGCACTTTTCTGATGAAACGACGCGACAGCGCAAACCACTTAATGTGACGTCACTGCCATTGAGAACGGCCAGGTGCGTTTGTCACATTTCCTCATAAATACTTCGATATTATAGTGATGATGTGGATGAGTGGCCATCGAATTTCGGGCATGGAGTGGGGGGAGGGAAATGAGAAAAAATAAAGTGGATAGACGGCCGCGTCTACCGCCGACCGAAATAATTAAAAAACCACCCGAGGTTCCTGATGAAATGTGCGGATGCGAATGTATTTTCGTACATGGAGTAATAGTTTTCCGTCTCTTTGTCGTTTACGAAAATCTTGAGACCCCACACACATCCACAAAGAATTTATTTCGATTCTTGGGCAAGCAACTGTTCAAGCTTCCAGTGTTTGATTCCCTGCATGGACTTTTTCGTACATTTAATTTCAGGGTTGTACTCCCATACCAGTAGCACTAGTTATAGATAAAAAATCATTCAATAAAAATGCGTTCACAATTTCAATGTGAATCAACTAATTCGGTGTGAATTGGAACCATTCGTGAGGTTGATGTACCTTTTCGTAAGTGTTGGTGGTACTAGTGGATTATTCGTTTTAAATTGCCAATTCGACCTTGTGGATGCTAAAGTAAATACGTGCACAAAAGTGTCGTTTTCAAAGCAAAACAAATATATCTGTTTTAATGGTTTTTCCAGAGATCGGAGTCTTTGAACGACGTTGTACTGAGTCAATTTTCACTCTAGGATCGTGTAAATAATAAAATCACACGACGATAAAGTCCCAGGTAAATAAGCGATTGAAGTGTTTGGTCTCGGGAGGCTACGAAAAGGTGATTAAAAAGCAAAAATGATCCTTCTTATGTTGTGCATCATAGGCGTCATTCCAATTTTGATAATGAAATTTATACATCTACACAATTGCATCCGACATTGCCGATAATCCAGCGATATTAAATCCTGCCTCTTACATGACCATTAGAAAGTTTTCGTTTTACAAAAGCATACCGGTTTACGAATGTACGAGTACCTTATCACACATGTACAATGTCAGCCTTATGCAAAAAAACATAAATAAGAAAGCCTCTTTGCCCTAAAAAGCAATGATTTATAACAATGACTATTCACAAGCAATCAGTTGAGCAGATCAAGTACAGAATCAGTAATTTATTTTCAAACTTATTGATATATTATACACAAATATTGGGATATTAATATAGATTCGTCCACATTCTGATTTCAGGGGGCAAGTTACAATATATCGGGTGAGAAATATTCTTTAAGTGTGCGGCTGTTTCAGTAGGAAAAAATCTTCCATTCAGTCTCATGGAGGTTTTTTCTTCTTCAAATCTAGCAAGACGCATGTTGACATCGCAAAAAAAAAGTTACATTTTTTTTGCTTCATTCGGCACAAGAGATGCTCTTCTTTAAAGTGTTTTCGAATGTCTTAGCACGCTGGGATTGCTTATCCGCGTTGATCCGTCAATATCACGAGGCTCAATTTAACGCGGTGACTTTAGAAACGTTCACGATAGGCCGACTTCGAAGAGGATAGGAAGACGGGACCGAGAGATAAAGGAGAGAAAATAACGAATTTGGAGGCCCCTACAGTCGCGTCAACGTCAACGTGAAATTAACGGAATCGGTCAAAAAAAAAACAACGTCGCCATACACCCCGCACTATATGAGCTGTACTGCAGCGCTAGTCTCGCAGCGCCACACAGCGGCCAGTCAGTGGGGCGCATCAGCAAATTGGTTTCTGTCTGAATGACGCGGAATCGCGGGACAAACATCACACGAGAGATTTAGGGAAAAGGGGCGTTCGTAAAGAGATGACACGGAAGCCATTTTAATATTGGTTTATCAGAGAGCAACTAATTTTTCCGACGCTACCTGCTAGTATTTCGTTTCAAGGTGAAATTTTTAGATTTCATTTGCAGAAACTAGTGTAATAAATACATAAATTAAATTAATTTCTTTAAGTTATATTTGCATTGATATTTTTGTAATTTCAGTTTTAATAGATGATTTCAAAGATTTTTTATTCGCACTACAGGATTTTCTGTACCCCTCTTGGTGCTTAGGCACTATGTGAGGGGCACATCAGAACTGGAATTTATGAAATTGTTTCATTTAGTGATCTAAAAATGAAATTATTTGAAAAGTGAAAACGAAATGGCACGATAAGAGGGCATTGGACTACAAGTCTCACGAAAATACGGAGTATAGAAATGCTTGATTTTTATACAATTTTTATAAAAATTCGTAGTTTAATCGCCAAGAGTGTTTGCCTTTTACGACGGACCCTCATTTTTGCTGTACTGTACAGCATCGAAACTGGCCCAATATTCGGCCCGCGTACTGTCCCCGCCCCCATTCCCCGATACTTTCCTAACCACTCCATTTAACCTCGCCGTCCATATCCAAAGTACTTGGAGAGCACTCCGAGAGCTAACGATCCGTGTTCCGAACACTTTTCCATTAGATTCGGTCACCATGCATGCAAACCCTGAAGGTAAAGACGCAGTTCCCACGGCCCATTGAGTTTTCTATGTACAATAGAGAGAGCGAAGGAGAAGCAAAAGAGGGAGCCAAAAAAACGTCAATGAAAATGTCAAGCTTAAGAATCGTTGATTTTTGTCGGTTGCCTGAGCAGAGACAAAAATCGACGTCGGTCCTGCTTGTGCAACATGCCGTGGAATTGAAGAGAGAGGCGCGCGCTTAATCAGTGAAATCGGATCTGGTCACATTGAAGCGCTCACTGGGAGAAACTTAATTAGGTTTTGCGAATTCAAATATACTGTGAGATGGTATTCAGATACGGATGCTGAAAAGTCAAACACCTGCTGTACCCAAATTGAACAACTTATATTATTGTTGGTATTTAGGCCTAAAATCCAAGCAATTTCATTAACGGATAGGTAATTGTTCAAAAAGGAGGAGTGATAGTATCGACACTTGATTTGTATACTATCGATAGAAATCTCGAAAGTTTCGATCAGTAAGATCATTGCAAATGGACGACTGCTTTTTGCTCGATTTTTTATTATTTTACTTTTTATGCCACCATATACTTTTATGTGAGAGAGGCTCCTACTAGGATAAAACATAATAAAAATGTTCAAGAGCTGCATTGTAAATGTGACTCGTACTTCAACTCCTATTTCCCAAGAGTGTGTCGACAGTGGAATAGCCTTAATGATTCTGAAGTTAAGATCCTGTTAGGATAGGACAACAACACCTTTGTTCTTAACTGGTCGTTCGACCCCTGCCGTAGGCCCCATCAGGGCCTGCTTGTGGAAACATACTGTATCTGTAATTGTTGGGCTATACGAAGAGCATCCTTGGTAATATTGAGTTTTTAATTTTGTTTCTGAAAAATAATGACTAAGACGTCCTCAATATATTGTATATAATAAATAGCAAGTTGTGCCCGGGACAGTTCTGGACAAAAAAAGACAAACTCTTCAAATAGAATAATAGCATAACTATTATTTAATAAGAATAAACTAAAATGAAAACCACTGCAACTGACGAAAAACAAGAACGATGAGGATTCTCATTTACACCAATCCTTCCGCATTCTCATCTCCCGAGGAAAATTAAAATAATTTTTAATAATTTCATTAAATATTTATTTAAAGATTTAGTTGCAGTGTCTTTTTTCTTCCGGCGCTGTCCCGGGCACAACTTGCTATTTATTAAAAGACTATTTTGGAATTTTCTATATGACTTCTGTTGTACATGTAATCTTTTTGCAGAGCATTTTCTGGAAAATAAAGGCAAATCGTTGTCGGCTACCGTCTACAAAGCACTTGGTTAAAGATGTTTAGGAAGCTAATTTTGGAAAGTTTTAATCAACAGCAAAACTGTAAAACTTTTGCCTACGTTTGTATTCGTAGTTAGCTTATTCAAAAAAACGCGACGCAGCATGGTTTCCAATTAAAAACGCCGATAATGAAACGTCGGCATTGTTTCCGTATACAGCGGGGACGCGTAACGCCACAGCCATGAGAAGTTTTCGAAATTGAACGCGGTAAACGCGAACATTGATCGATCGTGACGATGGCCGCCGCGCGTACGTGTGGAGGGAGGGAGGGGTGTGCTCGCGATGTCAACCGCAGATGGTGCGACCTCCTCCTCCTCCTCCTCCTTATACTCCTTGTTTGGAAACAAACACATTTGTAGTGTGGCTCAGCTGTCTAAGCGCGTGCATCTCAAATGAGGTCGCCTCTTAAGAACAACGCCGAAAGCCACTCGAAAGACATTGCGAAGGTCGAGCCCGCGCGTGCACCAACAACAAGAGCGAGCGAGCCGCCGCCACGCCCTTCGCCGCCGACAACAACGCCATCTGTTGCAAGCCGCATTACACAATCTCCCTCCGCCGCCGAACTTGAGCATGCTCGGTAAATCACGGATTGCTGTCACATCTGATAATTGAAGGAGTTGCGCAACTCGGGCGTGTCTAGTCCTGTTTCAAGACACTTGCCCGGCTCTACTGCTGTTTCTGGATCGACCATTTTCTCACACGCCAGCCCACTCCAGCGCTAAAGATGCGCTTTGATCTTAAGAAGATGGTTTTGATCTGCTGAGCGAGACAAGTGGAATTTGACCACCAAATTTCATCGAAATATTTTTGTATTTAAACGGCCCTCTGATCTATAATTGAATACCAACATGTTGTTGAAGATTCATTTATATTTGGTAGTGCATTTTGGTCTTTCAAATTTGATTCTCAACATCAAATTGTGCAACGAAAAATCCGATATACTCATATGAGATTTAGCAATACCAAATTATATTTCTGAAATAATTCGTTTGAAATAAGATTGAATCCGTACAGAGATCCACTCATCAGGGTGTATGCCTTGAACCTTCACTGCATACACGTTTGTAATGCAGTGAAGCACCAACAAAACGACGTCAGGCGGAGGATTTACTTTTACTGATACAGTTGTAAAATATTAATCTCATTAATGTCTTTCCACTCACATTACGATTCATTTGTCAGAAATAGCGTTCAACTACAAACAGGATAACAGGTCGTTGCCAAGTCGGTATTGCAACTGACTGTGACTCGTCGATCCCGGGTTCGATTCCCGGCGTGGGCTCTCCATAATTTTGATCCCGGTGTATGGGGCACGCCTCATATAGTGCTGTAGCACCAGGAGGAGTACAGAAATGCCTGTAGTGCAGCGACTACACTGATTGGAAATGTATAAGAATTATAATAAAAAGTAAGTGAATCTCGAATCGAAAATTGACATCCAATGTCAAGGATCTATTTACAAGAGCACTTTCAGCCTTAGTCAATCATGAATTGAATCGCCTACTGCAAAGTTACGCATCGGGGGGAGGGAGGGAGAATACATGTTTTCATTACCATAAATATTCCCCAATAATATAATGTCATAGCATGAATTAATATCTGCCACTAAATGTCAAAGGACCAATGAATGCAAATACAGACGACAAAATCACGCTATTCAAAATTATTCTATTCACGCTTTTATTGAAACAAAATTGGCAAATATTCTTTGATAACATTCATCAATATGATTCTGGTTATTTACTCACCAATAGGAATTTCGAAATCAACTACTTTATTGTAGTTTAGTGCGACCAGTAATTGACGCAAAACTACTGTATAAAGAATGGCAATGAACTGATTTTGTCGATAAAACTGGATTGACGGGAAATCACGAGAGTCAAAGATCAGAAATTCAGACCAGTGTGTGTAGGATAGGTTAAGTGGTGGTGAAGAATGGAAGGTTGCTGCAGAGATGATTCAGGGAGAAATCCGCCACCGAGGGGAACGTTCTTGCAGCCTCAAATATCGTTCTAAGACCGCATTCAGACAAAAAACAGCATTCAGGTATTTTCATGAGCGCCAATTAAAATGCACCGCTCATTTTTATACAGTGTTCATATTGTTACAAGTACGTTACAATCCTTTATTGTCCAATAGGGTTTTATTTTAAGATGAGACGAGACAAAAAAATATTAGCTATAATGGTCTGGTGTTGAAGCCAAAGACCCAGGTCCAACCCATTCTCGATAAAAATAACACGTGGTTGGTGTCCTCTGCTGGACATCACGTTTACATAACGGCCATTTGCCGTTGCTGTTAGCGAAGCGTCACTAGAGATGATGATTGAGACCATCAACCAATCAAACTCATCTCATGTTATAGAGACAATAATATCGCCATATATTGTTAATTCTGGGCAGAAATAGTCCAAAAATAAGTATTGTTTTAGCCATTGCACATCTTATCGATTTATTTGCCGTTGTAACACATGGTGTGTTCAAAAAGTGGCAGTTTCTCTTCGCGACGCTTTTTCGAGTTGGTCCCGTGATCACTCAAGTTGACACAATGTCTCCGGAGGATATCGTAAAAAAAAAATGGAACAACGATGGCGGAGTGCCGAGACCTCCAGCAGCGCATTACACGGCGGGCGCCCCAGCAAAGCTTTACAATTTTAATTTCCGGTTGGTTGCGATGCAGTTCCATTGCTATATACCGAACGAGTGACACGCAAAAATGCGGCTACGCGTTTTTGGCGATGCTGCACACTCCCGTAGCTACGCCCACTGTTGTGACGTGGTGGCGCCACCGTCGTCAATCGCTACTGGATTTTCAGTTGTAACAAAAATGAATGGGTCAGAATTTATTTGGAAGATTTGGTAGAATGAAAGGAGGGATGGGGAGGGGGGATGACGGATTACCCTCCAAACACTGTCAGTTTCAATCAGGAAAATTTAACCTTCAACACCTGCTCATTCTAAAATGATACTCGTGCATCAAGCGATAGAAGAAAGTGTTTTGAGTTGCCCAACTGTCAATTAACTCACTTGCTTCCACTTTATGGCTCAATGTGTCTACATATTTATTTCATGGGTTTGAAACAGTACGTGTAGGTATATTGATATGTACGTAAAACGCCGAAATATTGGCTAAATATATTGTTCAAATCACTCTTCGTGCATACTTTAACCGGGATCTCTTATAAAAATCGTCTGGCCCAGTGATGGTTTACTTCCCATAAAAGCGATAACCCGATTCGGTATTCTTTACTAAGCGTTCTTTTGGAACTCCCAAATATAATAAACGTCGTGCTTCAGCGTCTCGAGGATCGAAAGCTTAGAAACAGTATGTTGATTGACGTCAGTGCCAATTTTTCAGTTTACATAAAATATTTATCTGCCTTATACGCTGTAGACATGCTATGTAATCAACCCCAGAACTGTAAAGAGTGTCTAATTGCAGCCTCATCACTAAACATATCCAACGGTTTGTCTAAAAGAAACTACTCTGAATTTTAACTTATTTACTATTGTAATATATTCTGCTTTCTGACGTAATAAATAAAGGAACCTTTCAGCTATTAAACTTATCAACAATCTAAATGAAGAAACCTTCGTCAAAATGCGTTTATTATTATTATTTATTATAATACAATTTACAATATACAAATCTAGAGGTTCATCTGGTGGTCCCTGCAGCCTTTTCCGGCCGGGATTGGGCCAGCGATTACAGACACAATAGTATAATACGACGCACGAAATTGCGTATCAAAATTGGTTTCTATTTTTCTATACTGAATATAATTAGAAAGAAAAAAAGTGAGCCAAAATTTCAAGAAAACAACTTACAAACTCGTTGCGTGCTGGGAACCAGATGCAGAGATTTGTTGTTCTTTTTTTTTTTGGATGCCGTTGCCCCATCACAATAGAAAAGCAATTCATATGTAATATCGCTGGAACATATCGCATGCAGTTTCGCGAGGAAGCGGCACGCCATCAACTGTCAAGTTCTCAGGTGAATCACAGATTGCGAGCCTCCCCCCACCTTCCATCTATACAAGGCGTATTGCCACTATCCACCTTCCGTATTAGGCGGAAAAGGAGGAAGAGGGAAGGTGGGTGGGGGAAGAAACGAATTCCGAGACAATGTCTAAAACGAAATTGGGCTTGCCGTTCACTCGACGCTTGCGTGTGCATACGAATATTCTACTTAGAACGAGTTCATTTTGCTCGCAAAAGTCTGATTTTCGGCTTTGGCTCGCAATCTAATTGCAAATGCAACGTCGGATTTGTCCTCCCCGGACCCAGGGATCCACCTGTGTTCCTCCCAACGAGCGACTCGAATTATGGCTGAGGTGCATTGCGGCAGGCTGAGCTGTGCTGTGTGCTATTTTTCATTCCCGTGTTTCAATAAAAGTCAGTTAGTGAAAGCGATTCACTTAATATTGTCTCCAATTAATCAACCTTCTTGCACAACTCTCGTTGTCAAAGGCCAGAGGAACATTGTCAGACTGATATGTGGAGCGTTCACCCTCCTCGCGTGTGTGTGTGTGTGTATTTCAATAGAAACCAGTCAGTGAATGAGCTCTGCTTCAGAGCGTTCAATTTTTTAGAACCTATAAAATTGCATTGTCAGCGAATTAATGCAGCCAGAAAACACAATGTGTCAATGTTTACGCACGCTCTTCCACCATTTGACTCAACTCGATATTTCTTATATGGTGAATCAGGCAAAAATACGTAGATTAGCAAATTCGATTTTATATCTGATCTTTTTTTGTTACTCTTTCGTTATCTCGGTATATACAAAGAACTGCGCTTTTCGTGCTTCCATTGAGACAATGTTTGCTCGAAACGTCGCTTAATATCTATGATTGTTTAACACGCTG
The DNA here is from genome assembly GCA_034698785.1 of Mycogona germanica. Classification (NCBI taxonomy): domain Eukaryota; kingdom Metazoa; phylum Arthropoda; class Diplopoda; order Chordeumatida; family Chordeumatidae; genus Mycogona; species Mycogona germanica. Next base: position 4,452 of record JAQGBY010001636.1, on the reverse strand, counting down.
GTGCCAACAAGCGTAAAAAATGTTTAATCTCGATTAGGTGTGAAGAGTGACGAAATATTGACAATTTCTCCAATGATAGTTCTCCATCTTTTGAAGACCTCAGGAGGAGATGAGTACGCCGTCGCGAAGACGCGTCTACCACCGCGACGACGACGACAAAGTTTTCGGTCGACGATTATGCGCATGTGGAACCATATAAACTGTATATGCCCTACCCAACATAGAGAACGAATATTTATACGGTCATCTCTCCTCCTGAGGCCTAGTGCGACTCCTTTTTTATGGGCTTTACCTAAGACTAAGAGTCGCCATACCAAGAGTCATCTCTTTGTCTTGGCGTGATCTTCACTGAGCTTCTACTCGAAAGGATAATACGAGCGTAAATCTTGACGTCTCGTGAGAATGTTTATCATTTCTTGCCCCCGTTTACGCGAAGAAGCATGGAGAGCATTGGGAATTTGACATTCGTCCTCACTATGCATACTCGATAGGCAAATTTAGCTAACATTTCAAATCGCAACTCCTATCCACCGCAAAAAAAATTCTATCCGAGTTCAAAATGATACTGATGTGTCTGAACATTATTATTAATCATCGGATGCTATTGGGAATTGGCTGGGTGAAGCTTATTTATAAATAAATGATTGTTTTATTCGCTATTAATCTTGTAAAAAACCTTGAGTTTTGAATTACTCACACATTTTGCGAAATCTTGCAACAATCTTACATCCATTTTTTTGATAATTTGTCAATGTCATGGCAAGAAATTAGAAATTATTTTACTAGAATTTAATAGTGGTTAGCTTCTTTTAAAAAAATAAACTACGTGGTGGGAAGAACGTCTGGAAATTAAGAACTACATGTCTAATACAGTTTTAGCTATTCAGGTATTTCGAAAAGGAACACTATATTTTCTCACATTAGGCATACGGAAACTCTCTTTCTCAGAAAAATTCTAAACAAACAAAGTGTATTTGTCATTCATTTATACAGCTTCTAGAGTATGTGATGCAACAACACATTTGAATGAAATATTTGACTTGCATATAAAAAGTGAATTCCTACGGTTCAAACAACTTGGCATTGAATCCTGGTTATTTTGTTCACATCCTATAGAAGTTAAAAAAATTGGGCTGAAGCAATTCCTAGAATACCACGGATACCATACCAACGATTTCCAAGAAAATGTATGCAAAGTAATGTTAGAAATAAAATTATGACTGAAAAGTGGTATATGAATTCTTGGCGAATGCAACAGAACTGCAGATAGGTGTACACTGTCTGCCGTAAAATTAAGCCAAATGAATGTCAATAGACGTTGAAGCACACAACTATATTGGAAACTATCAGACAATATGACAACAACAAGCTACCCTGAAAGTCTAATCGACATTGAGTTGTATTCGAATATTTTCAATTACTATTTTAGACGACTTACAAGTAATGGGCTTCTTAAATGCAAAGAGTCGTTTAAAAAAATGAACTAACTTTTAAAATGGTGACTGTAAATAACCTTTGTAGGGTGGTGACGACAATTCAAATATCTATGAATAATTAAACGATTTTTCTATGTATGATGAAATGGTTAAACTCTGTAACACATTTTTAGATTATAGTTTGTTTCAAATGCTAAATTGAAAAAGAATATTTGGTTTATAATATGTTCAAGTTATTGTTAAATGTCGTTGAAATTAATATAATTGAAAAGTTGTAATTGTTAATCCGAAATTTAAAAGAAACTGTTACATTTAAATATTTTAAACTGTAATTTCTTAGCAGGGAGCCTACCAGCGTACCTAGGACAAGCACCCCTGTATTGCCATGCCACAATACTCTGTATTACAGAATATCACATTAAAAATTCTAGATTTAAACTTAATCAATTAAGATTTAGGTCTCAGGATGAGATGGGGATATAGTGGGGGTAAGGACGGTATACGAGATGGAAGGCTTGGGTTGGGTTTGGTAAGGGGAAGGGGGTTGTTGATGAAAGTGATGGCGGGGTGATGTCGGTATTGGGTGGCAGAATCAAGAGAATGGCAGCCAGAGGAGGAAATAGTCGCAGAAATACAACAATGAGATGCAGATGTGTCTGAACAGCTGCTGCGGCCGCTTCATTACAATCTGTGCCAGTCGACTCTCCCTCGGCGTTGTTAATATCACTATAGCCTGCACAATACTGTTTCCACCAACCGCAATTGCTAATTTCAACTAGTGTTTGCTTTTGCGCGCGCGCGTGCCCAACGTGGTATTTGTGAAAGACGCCTCGGCCTTGCGTTGACGCGGGTCTTGGCTGCCTGCATAAAAGATATGGAGGTGGTGGTGGTGGGGGGGGGGGGCTCGCGTCCATAATCTGTTTACTCGTTCGTACCCAACTATTTAGAAATATTTTAGGCAATACAGGATAAATAATGACTTGGCCAGAGTTTTGTAAACTGTTGGACAGCCGATAAAAATTGTCTATTGAAATCTGTGACTGCGTGAACACCCCTCTCCGTAAAGCGTCATTTAAACCGGAATATTATGGTCGCATGCGAGGGGGGATCTTCTCCGGTCGCGTTAACTACTCGAAAATAAAAAATAAAAAAATTCGCGTAGTTCACGCGACTGATAAAGGTCGACTCGCATTCTACCAAGATCCTCCGGTTTAAATGACGCTTAAGGTGCAATTGGGATTATTTCTTAGAAATTATTAAAGTCGAATACTTACATTCGTGATTCTACTATGCTACTATGCTACAAGGGCCTCCATCATTAGAAAAATTTTATTCGGTTTTCGCATTTAAAAGTAAAATATCTCATCGGAAACCAAGATCTGGATATACTCTTCTTTATTGTATATATATATATATATTTTTTAATTCAGTGTATATCACTATAGGAGTTTATGTACCCCTCTTGGTGTTTAGGCACTATTGCAGACAAAATTTCAGAAACAAACAAAAATATAATAAATGCAGACAAAGTGAACTCCTTCCTTTCCAACTTCATATCCTTTCATTTTGTCAATAAGATTGAAACACAAACTATGCTACTTTGTAATACAATTTTTGGGGATCAAATTCGCTTAACTTAACAAACGCGACGTGAAAATAAAGTTTGCCAAACACACGAGCAATATTGAAGAATATAGAGAATATTGCGGTCTTACATTGGCAGACGAGAGGAAAAGGGAAATAGGGGGATAACGGAATAAGTTAATGCATTTAGTCACTAGACCCAACACTAATTTCGTGTACACACATATATACAGTGTACATACGCACACAGGGCACACAATGTCGAACGAGCAAATTATTGTCAAATTTCGTGCCCCACTTAATCCAAACCTTATTTGCAGAAGCAATATTTTCCAGGTTCGGGATTAAATTATAACGGACGTTTTAATCTGGTTTAACTTGTGCGGGCTGCCGTTAAAAACCTAATTATTGAGTTCTGTTCGGCAAGAGATATCCTCCTAACACCCAAGTTTAGATAATTTTTCTGTAACTTTGGTATTTTTTTAGACAGGAACACGCTTCTTTAAAAAAAGGGGCCCCAAAGATGTTACTTCTTAAATGTTTAGTATACGGAATTTTAGTGACATTTTCTTTCCGTTAAATTTCACAATCAACATTCTCCTTCATTGATTAACACATTTTCATATTTGAAAAAAATCAAAATGAAAATGCAAGTATTGTTGTCACTACTAATAGTTTGTTGCTTCATATATGACATTTAAACTTTGTACATGAAGATCAGAAAAATGCATAAATGCAAAAATAATTGCAAGTAAATTATGTAGTTTCTAATTTATTTGACTCATTGGGCAAAGAACGTATTTCTTGATAGGAAAAAATATTTATCACAAATAGCATACGTTATTAAAGATGAGGGAGAAATAAAATCTAAATGCGAAATCTGAAGGTCACACTTACAAAAATATAAAACTTGGTGTTAAAGTTCAGACAAATTGATATCAGAAGCATCTATTAAATATGAAAATCTCAACGTAGCTAACGCGGGGTCATTCCATAATTGTCGAAATGAGCAATTACTTTAACAGATACTAACGTGAACCCTAAGGGAGACTCCATGTGGTGAAATGATTTCTGCGGCGAACTCACCCGTGATTGTCAGTTCGATTCCCGGACAAGACTCTCGAAATCTTTCGGGAGAGTTCTACACCTACGTGCGCCTTTCTTCGAAATGACAAGTAAAGTCGTGCGTAGGCTCCTTGCCTGTTAAGTAAACGTTAAATATCTTTACTTAGGTATAGACTAGGCAATATTTACAGATTGCGCCCTGGTGGATTTTTGGGTATAAAATGATGGTGGAACCCTTCTTAACAAGCAGCGCAAGTGGTGTAAAGAGTTGCAACTGCAACTTAATGTTGGCAAGTGTTGCATTATGCATGCATCCAGATCTAGGGATCCTCTGCTTTATGACTACTCACTTTCTGGGAAACCTCTC
>JAQGBY010001635.1:0-27987 GCA_034698785.1 Mycogona germanica | reverse complement strand
TTTTATTGGAATTAGTTTATTTCTCTTCTTAAAATAATATCTGTCTCGGCGTGTTCCAGAACACTATCTATTTAAAATGGATTAGTAGATTTTTAACATGTAGATGAATCCATTTCCGGTCTGGATCTCTCCATCCTCACCGACTACAACTGTAGTATTCCGTTTATCCATTAGCACGATTGTAAATCGGGCCTCCTCGAAGCAACAACAGCAGCAGCACCATATCTATTAATCCGTCAGTGAAGCGCCGTCGCACGGGGGGCACTTACCTGCACTAGTAAAGCGCCCTCTGTCGGGGGATGATCCGGTCACAGCTAAAGTCTCACACACGCGCACTCGATCTCCAAGTACTTCTCTGTGGCCTCACAAAACCTTATCCCGATACCCGAAACACACAAGTCTGCCGCGAACCTACCAGCTCGCTTCGCTTATATACCGGCTCTCGCTCCGTTAAGCTCCCCAATTAACGCGCAACGTACGACATACCTGTGGCCATTGATATATATATATATATATACACACACACGTATTTTTCTCTATGCAGGTACAGTAGAGAACTGCGTTGACGCTGTATGGCACTCGATACGGTGTAGTCGGTGGCTAGGCGTTCTCATCTCCGCCTAGAGTAGCCGACCAATCAGGGACGGCGTACCGGCGGCCGCGTAGGGTAACAGCAGCCACTGCAAACTGCTTAAGGTTCCTCTTGGCCATTGCATCAGCGCCCTCACACCAGAACTGGTACCTGCACCTGTCTTGGAAGTTTTTGATACAGGGTTCGTGATTGGTCGGGATTGGGACGTGCGTGGGGATGGGGAGGGGGAGGGGGCGTCCCGTTGCCCTATATGTGACACGGTGACGTTGACTGAACTCACGTCTCCACGCTCATCGTCAATGTCTTGATCTTTGATTGACCGCGGTACAAAGATGTAGAAGGTCTGAATAAATTGGTTCGCTCGAGACGAGACTATGGTTTTCAGATGTAATTCTCTCGTTAGAGGTTATTTGTGGAAGTGACCAGGACAAGAATTGCAATCACCAATCACCAGGACAAGAATTGCAAATTAGTCGTATTTGTCATTTTAGAGGAATCGTGCAGCACGGTCAGCAACTCTTGTGGACTGAAACCATTAACCACATGGTTTCGTGCTGTTTGCCGAGTGATGAATTGATTTTTTTGGAAAAATACAATACGGGTTACCTGTTTAGATACTATAGGACAATGGAATAAGGAGCACAATTTGAGCCTCCTTTGTTTCACTTTTGTTGGAAAAGTGGAGTTATCTCTTTGTCGAGGGTGTTGCATTTTCGTGAGGCGTTAGTTTGTGCCATATTTCAAAAACTATAACTGGTTTTCGGTGTTATCGTGATTATATGCAGTATATTTCTTATCAGTCGCCCTGGAACAACCACTTTATGCGTGTCTATGACTCGTGTTGGCGTCTTCAGCAAGCGTCATGGGTTTCTTTAATCAATCCAGTGTCTGCCAATTTAATTTGATAGGCCGTGAATATCAGAATTTGGGAACTCCTCTTCCATTGTTTGCGCTTGTTTTGGAATTAAAATAATATAATAGGAATTTAATTAGAGAAAATTGTGACGACGGGCCGTGGTGAATCTGAAGGTGTTAGTTTTTGGTCGGAGTTCAGAAACGCAGACTCGTTAATTCCTTTCGCAAAGCACAAATTTATTATACTCGTAAAAGTCTTAAAATTATATATCTTATGTTACCTAGCATAAATCAGGCGCTATAAAGCTCATTTTGGGACATATTACATCGTATACTGAAATTTCCAAAGTTCGTAGAACCGTCGCCAGACAGCCCTGCATTAGTTAAGAATAGTTATCGTGTAAGAAAAGAATTTAGCTAGTTCACGAATTACCTCTCATTTCGTGAACTGCGTCAGGAATGAATTTGATGTCGGGTCACTTCCATATTTTTTTGGCGAAAAATATTTTCAGCTCGGAAAAAAAAATAATCAAGACATCAAATCCCGAATCGTGTCGAGCGATGTTTAATTTTTTTCAGTCCCAATCTCTGTGCTGAATTAGAGGACACTCCAAAATTGGGCAAAAATATTTTGCCATTTTTCGAGTTTATTGTTTTTTTTTATATTTTCGTTTCACATTGGTCTTGTGGAATATGTTTTCGAGTGAAAGATTTGTGAGAACAGCGTATTAAGAAAACGTGCATCAAGCCTTCAATTATTTTATTCAACAAGTTTCCAAGAGATTTATTATTTTTTTAAAGGTTTGTTAAAAAATGTTAGGAATTTGCCCATCTTTTAACGCAAGTTCAGTCGTGCAAAATTACGTTCTGCTGTTCGTCGTGAGGGCCGACGGAATTGGGTGGACCCGGTCAAGTTTCAACGTGTCAGACAAGCCTATAGCCAGCCCACCATTGTTGATATCAATGAAAGGAGAGCATTTTCTCTTCTCTTGTTTATGTATCTTCGTCCGTGCCGGGGATTTGTCCTTGTTTGACATTATTTTTGTGGCTCATCGTGGGTAAAATTGCCCGGTCTCACTCACGACATACATCGTGGAGTGACTCTTGCGGTTGTGGGTTGATATGTTGCCGAGGCTTGACGAAGCGGAGGACTTCCACTTTTTTCTGAATCCAACCTGCCACATGACGTTACATTATTGATGCGAAGTAAGAAACGACATCTTTTTTAACATGAAATGTAACGGTTCAGTAGAAGAACAAATTTTCCTAATCGTTATAGATTCTTTCAAAACCAAAATAGTATCCATCAATTTTATCCGAAAGAAGCTTCTACGATACCTAATCTAATATGCACGAAAAGAAAATAAATGAATGGAAATGATATGTTTAATCTTTCAGGTGCATACTGACTGCACGATTATATTTTGTGAATTATATGTGACCTTGATTATTCACCTTTCAAAATATAAAAATGGCAGAACTTATTTTTTAATTGACGTTTTTAAAATAATCAAGATGGCGGAACGAACGTTGTGTTTTTTTTTTTGATTTTTTCGCATGATTAATTTTATCATTTTCTCGCTCATTTACTAGGTTAATACTAAACGGACCTTCTAAAAAAATGCTTCAAAAGAATCTTTCATAAATTACATCTTACTAACTCATAAATTTAGGATTCTGTGGTTTTTCAGCTAAATCATTGAGTCCTTTGCTTTGCTAGGTGGTTATTTTTAGTTCATCTGTCCATCTGAGAGAGAATCCTAATCGATCGAAATTTTGTTCCGTTTTTTTTTTTTGATATCTCTAAACGAAAAATGCGGTTTTGTTCACGCTCATCAAATCTAATAACTGTGTGATCTCGACGAAACAAGTTAACTTTGTATCGATCAAGCGTGGAATTGATAGCTGAAATATGCGATAAACCGTTGGTCAAAGTATCTTGTCCTCTTCTTGAGCATTGAACCATGGGTAAATTCAGGTAGCCGTATGTTTTGTCTAATTATTTCCCTATAGCTTTATTACCAGTTATTTGGACTCGTATCTATCCAATGGAACCTCTCATGCGATAATAATTGGGATGGTTTGAATACGGCGTACCTATAAAGTATGATTTGGTTAAGTAAACTTGGGAACATGTGCCCGTTTGTAATAGGTCGTAAAATACGAGAAAAGTGTTTTGTACTTTTGAGGAAAGGGTTGCTGTGAATCTGAAATTAAATGACTGATTAGGAAAACCTTCCTCTGTGTACCTGATGTGCATAGTATCGATCAGACCTCGTTCTGAAAGAACATATCCTATTTGTAGGCATGCATGACCCCGTCATAAATGACGTCGGCGATTTTTTTAAATCTGTGCTCAGCAAAATGAAATATTATATATATAATTCCCAAAGGTTTTAAAATTTAAATATCTAATCTCTTCATAACGAAAACTTCATTAGCGGAACTATCTACAGTTCAAATTTTATTCTATTTTGTTCAGCCGATTTAATAAGATTAAAGAAAAAAAAATTAAAAAAAGACAAACTTTCAGGATTATAATGTAAAAAAACATAAAATAATTAGCGTTTTGATAGAAAAAGAACATAGTTGGCGTTTCTGTGTATTTGTCTGCCTCTCAATAGCTCATAAACGACGCAACGAAAGATTTAGTGATCTCAATTCTAAAGTCACTGCAGCTTATTTGAAGTCTTATATTGTTGTTCCGTGAGAAATTAATTTAATGAACAAAAGACGCTACCTCTATTTACGTCGTTACTACCTAAAATGAAATACAGAGTGCAAAATACACTTTATATCTGAATGATTTCAGTTTTTATAAGAGCATTTATAAGAACCTTTTAAAGGAGCAAAAATTTACTGTACCGAAAATATTGGTCCGTTTCAAATCAAAGCAATAACCTAAAGTCAGCCACTTGTGTGGTCATTTGGCAGAGGGAAGCAAACATAAGTTTCAATTTGAATAAATATATTTCAGTTTATTTTCATACTTTTACGTAAATCATTTCTGTCGTATTACGGTCATTTCACTGACGCTATTTCGCATTTGTCTACATGAAAAAATAAGTTCACGAATTTCATGGTGGTGTGGTGTGTCATGGGGTCGTAATTCATGTTGTACAAATTAAGTTTGAGAACCTCCTAGCGTCAAAACGTTTTACACGTCCGGAATCTCCAACCACTGTAATTTCACGGCCCGTGCTTTTTCCGTGAATAAGGGAATTCGAGGTGTGGCAATATTAGGGGACGACGGCATCCAGTTATAACCATTCCGGTTTACCCCTTTAATTTAACCCGCAATCAAATATGGATACCGTTCTTCTGATCTGTGTGCGCAATGCACTTTTTTCTCTCTCCCATTCTGCAAACCAAACATGTGAAAATATACAATTACGTTCGATTATCGCTGACCGGAATATGTGCAAATTAGTTTGTACCAATATTTGCGTGTATACTATTTCGCTCTGCCTATAGAGATATGGCGTATTGTACGAATTCACGTTTATAGTGTTGAAATCTGGACATTCCGGGGCATACTGAACTGGTTTTGGAATTTAGGGCTGGAATAGAATTTAGATCAATATGTGTAATTTTCCACTACGTGCAAACAAACTGAAACAATAATTTTGTGCGCGCATATTCTAAACCTATCCATTAAAAACTATCATGCGATGTTCATAAAAAAGATAAAACACACTTCTTTTTATTGAATTGCATTGTCCTACTAGGATACATTATCGAATATAGTTGAATCAAATTGATTTCTGTTTATTTTTTCTGTTGTTACAAACACCATTACATTTGAAAGAGCATACAAATGCAATAACAACAATAATTTATTATTCGTATTTTGTGTGCCGAGCTCTCCGTTGTTCAATACCTAATCTGTGAACCATTTTTAAAATAAATTGTCTGGGAACCATTTTTTAAAATAAATTGTTCAGTTATAAACTGATTGAACTAATTGACGATAGGAAAAATTAGTTTGCGAAAAGTTATTTAGAATAATCAATCAAAGATTATAAAATAAAATATTCATAATAAATTTATAATAAATTCATAATGAAATACCGGTTGTCTCCAGGGGTTGTCTCCTTGAATTTCTTATGAATTTCTTATGAATATTTTATTTTATTATATTTCAAGTATGACTTTGCCTCTTATATACTTATATTGTTCAATCAAAGATTGTTTAAAAAACACATTTCCCACTTTAATTAAATTGATGACGTAACAATTTAAAACTTTAATTGTATTCGATATTACTTGGCTTTTATCCTATTTGACATAACCTTGCATTGTAATTGAATGAATTACGAAATGTTGCCCCAATTTATGTTGCATGTACATGGATACAGTTTATCCATTTAGGCGCGTTAGTCAGTGAAAAATTCACTTTGGTTTCCAATTTGGGTTCTACAGTGTACTGTCAATAATGGTATAACCTCGATTCACTTTCACGTCCATTCAGGCCATCGTTCAATGCTTCTTTAACAGTATTTTTTATCTTTTGAATAAAGTGTTTTATTTCCCCCGCCTTGTAATGTAAGACTTGAGGGGCTGAGCACTCAATAGACACGTGTCGCGAAATTCCAAGATTCTTTTCTCCTGCTCGGTCGACTCAAAGGATCGTGTTACGTGCCATGTTCATTTATGACAAGGTTCATTCACTGAGTGGAATTTTGATTCGAAAAAGTAGTTCTACTAAGTATAATGCCGTGTGTTTTCCTGAGACCTTAGCGCAATCGTTCACTGCTTAAAATATCTGTACATGTTCTATCCACGCAAAACAGCTTGCTCGCACTTCAAACCAAGTGGTCTACAATTTAGACACGATGACGTCTAATAAATTACAAGAAAATCCGAATGTTGCGAAGCTAATATTTAAAGCAGAGGTGAGTCGTCTGATTAGTTTGTCAAAAATACAGTAGTAAAATATTCCGCATTTGGATAAAAGATTTCAGCTAAAATTAAAAAATATTGTCTTTCTGTTCGATCACACATTCTTCAAAGTCGAGCACAGATAGCTCGCTTTTCAAATACTTGTACGTAAATATTTGTGTACTTAGCTAAAAAAAGTGTCGTGAATCTTACAATCTGCTTCAACCGAATGAATTACGATTCATTGCTATCAAAAATCGACCTACGTTTTCAATAACCAGATCAATTTAAATTCGAAAATTTGGACCTTACTGATTTGACCCAAACGTCTCCTTCAAATCTGATATCTCGTTACTGGATTTCTGACACCAGAGTCGCTGAGAATGCTTCTAAGAAAATCGAGAGTAGTTTAGCCTACGACAGACCAGTATTTTTCAAGGAAATTTAATAATTAATCGATTAATTATTTTTATTTAATACTCATTTATGCATGTCGACCATTTCGCATTCAATTCATTGAAACGTAACCGTATTCCAAACAGAGAAAATGCTACCAGAGGCGCAATCTTAAACCGCCCTTTGGATTACCACCTGCAGCGATTATCCATATTTTATCGCTCGACCATAGAGGCGATAATAATAAAAAGCATGCTGCCATAATTAGACTTTTTATAAAATGGAAACCACCAAATCACGACTTCAATGCAATTGGGTGTGATACCGCAGTTTACATATTCGCCCGTTAATGTAACGATGAAATTTTCCGTGTACAATTTTTTTGCTTTTGACGTTGTGAATGGCTTCATCCCGAATATTTTCTGCAGGGGAACAGTGAATGCGGCCCCGCCCAAAAAATACTACTTTCAAACTTCGGTCCGTTTTTCTCTATATAAAACGAAATAATGGTGTGCATTCAATTTCTCGTTGAAAATTGCTTGGCCATATAAACATAATCAAAATACTATGTGACCATTATGCAAGTGAGGCCATTAAAAAAATTCAAAAGCACCTTTTCTACAACGCAAAGGGTGTCTGACTAATTATTGTAACATTCCAATGTACTCGTAATTTGTAACTATTTATACTATTAATATTTATTCTATAAATGTGCTTACAAAAAATAAATATTTCCAGTGCAGGAAATTGCAAGACCGATCTACCTTAATAACGCTCAATCCACAAGAACAAGTAGTTCTCCATTTTAAAGCAACTTTAATGGTTTACACTAAGTTAATCAGGAAATCAATGGTGATGTTTCCTGTCAATCGTTGGTTGTTTGGAGGAGGTATTTCTTTTAATTGACGTGGTTTGCGGCAAGCGATGACGTATGTGTGGAGTTGCTCCTACTGTCAAAAAAGCTTCCTCAACAAGGTGTTTGATGGATGATTTTTTTAAACGAAACAGTGAGTGCGATTGCGGTTTTGTAGTTTCGCCAGATTCGCATTTAGGCCAGGTGTTAAGATTATGAGCTGCCGTGTGTCCTGGAGTTTGCCGTTTAAAATACGCTCAAATTTAGATTTAGATATTCGAAACCACTGCACCTTTTTGACGATAACAAACTTTTGCCGCTAGTTTGGCAAAACTGAATTTTATTTCTTAGCAAGATCATAAGATTCGAGATATGGCTATTAAGGGAAGCGCCTTGTTCTCTTATCAATTTTGTTTGATATTTTTTAGTGGGAAAAGGAAAAGTACTTCTTTAAAAATCAATGCAGCAATGTGCTAAAAAATTATTTTCCAAAATTTAAAAAATGATTAAGCAAAAATGAAGTTTTGTCACGAGAAGGTAAGACAAGGAAGAAAGGTGAGATTTAATTTTTCTTTAAAAAAAAATTGCTCTGCCTTAGGCTGTCTGCGTAGACGTGCGTTACATAGAGAGCTCTGTTAGCATTTGCAGACAAAATAATTTTAACAATATAAGAAGAGATAAAAGATAAAAGATAAGAATATAAGAAAACTTTTTATTTTGTGTTTACTATATAGTTTTGAATTATGCGTTACCGCACAATTAAAATATAAAAACAATTTCCGTTTATAACAATGAACAATATAAACAATTCCTGTTCGGTTTGGTTATTAAAAAGTGATTATAATTGATGAGTCCAAATCACACACTGGTGGAGAAAAACTCGCCTCCCTGTTCTACAAAAAAGTGGACTTTTTCTTCGAAAGTAATTTTGCCATATAGTTTTTTAAAGATACCATAGGGGAGGGGAATGCGCTTCGCTCCACCCTAATTTATGTTGCTTCAAAAGTGTTTTTTAAAACCCAATTAACGATATTTCCGAGTGTCATTAAGCGTCCAAAGAAAATGTTGCTGTACCTTTCATGGCAAAGGAAGTTGCTGAATTTAGGTTAATCCACGTAAATTCCTTTTTGCCAAAATACTTGTACAATGACGGTAACGTTTTTCGGTTATTGTGGGCGTGTCGTCTTCCCTATGCTTTCTCGTAAGTTACGTGAGTAATTATTACTTTTTTTTAAATTACTTAATTGGGCAGCATAACTATTAGTTCTGCCTACAAAAAATAAATAATAAGTATATTTAAATAAAATTCCAACAAAGGTGACCAATGCATTCGAACGCATTGTAATTGTTTGATCATTAATTGAAGATTTGATAACAAAATGTAACTTTAAGTGAGAGGTATTTTAAACTTTGATAGGCGTAAGATCGAGTTATTTAATCAGCGCTTTCATGATTTACTTTATGAAATTCTGTAAGTGTTGATTAAGTAGCTCTCCAAAAAATATAAGTTCAAGAAACATGCAAGTTTGATCTGCTTTATTATTCGCGTCAGAAGCTTAAAGACAAATGTAGGTAGACACGTAAGTTTGTTTTCATATTGTCTCTTGAGCGCATAGACCACCCGTACAATTAGCACACAAGCACCGTAACATATTTATAATACCAAATTATGAAACAATTGGATGGTGGCAAGCCAACAAAACTCAATTGTTTTTATGCGGTGCTCATGACCAATTTGCACCAGCGCCTGCAGTCAAGCAGCATGTTTTAATTGTCGCCGCTGGTGGCGCTTCCAATTTGGTCACGATGGTTATTCTGGACTCGGGAGTTTTGACGATATAATGTTCGGGCATTCGATAGTGAAACAGTGCATGAATATCGATATTTCATTTCAAACATTGTTGCACCTTGGATGAACTTTCATTGTAAAAAAAATGGCAATGCGAGATCGATGGTAGAAAGTCTAACGCCCCAAAGTACATCGTCTCAAATTGTATGATACGGAATTGCGATCCCTAAATGTTTATCAAATATGACCACAAATCTATTTTTAATGAATACGGATGTTTCCGTAAGTTGTTTATCAATTAGTTCCCCGCCATATATTTTCTGCCATCAGAATTATGGCACGGAGTATTATTTCTTAGATATGTCATGCAATACTGAAAAAATCGCTAAGCATTTGTAGGAAAAGGAAGTACTGATAATGCCTTATGTCAATTGACAATTATTTTCCGATTGCCAGGTTTCCAATATTTTTATCGTTCTAAACTGAAAAAAATACAATATCTTATAATGCAGGTTACTGTTCTAAATATCGAGTAAGAGTACAGAGTATACGCCAAATGATAACGTAAGTTGTCTTTGTAACAAGTTTGTGCAAGCGTTTTGAGAATGTTGGTAGAGAATACAAAACGTGTTCATTGAAATAAAAAATTGTTTGATAAATCAGGCGGAAGAACATTGGGTAAAATGATTCCAGTTTCCCATTCCATTCGCATGAAATGACAAAACAGAATAAGTTGCAAAATATACATCAGTTATTTTAATTCTCAGAAATGTTGGAATTATTTCTCGCACCATGATTCTTCATTCCTAGTTGTTTAAAGTCATCCCGATGATTTTTCGCGGCAGAATTTGATCGCTCATCTCCGTGCTCATCATCTAGTAGTCACCAAGATGCCAAAAATCTATCCGACCACATCACTAATCATGCATGCACCACTTAATAACAATAATAAGACGAAAGAGAGAGAGTGCACTCGGCTTGTCACCTACGCGAATCCGTAACTGAACCAACGTTCACGAAGCCAATTAAAAAGCACGGCCCCATATTGTATCGTTGCACATGTTACTCGTAGATTTCTGCTACTGCGACCCCCATTCCAAATCATGGACAATTTCCCTTCATTTTCGAAAACCTAAAGTTTACATAGTCATCCCGTTGTTCCTAGGTAGCTTATACTAAGCCTGGGCTAGGCAAAATTACCAGGTCGTCTCCTGGGGTTTTTTTAGGGCGAACACGCTGGTGGACCTCCTTAACAAATATCTCAGATCCCGTTGTTAAAATACGAGACATTTTTTAGAGAGCCCAATTTAGGTCATCTCTAGAAGGTTTCAGGTGGAAATTGAAATATTTATGTTAATTATTTTTAACTTTAATGGTGTACTATGAATTTGAATTTTGCACGCTATTTGTGAGAGGTTCAGAATTTCTTATTTTAAATCCGTATCAATCGATAGAAACACAACAGCTAGCAATCTAAATCCAAAATAATAGATATGTATGATATCAGTAATAACAAATATATAAAATGATTAATGGGCTGCAATCGAGAGTCGGCAACAAGATCGTCAATTAACAACGTTTACTTCTTATCCTCACGATATAAAGAACTTTCAGATTTGCGAAACCACATAGACAAACGTATGAACTCACTTAAAACTTTCTTCACTACCCAAGAAATTAAAATAAATATAATCTCTGTATCTCCCGAAAGCGCTATTGCAGGCCGAAAACTTGGTAACAAAATTATTTTAATTTCTTGGGTAGTTACGAAAGTTTTAGGCGAGTTCATACGTTTGCCTTTGTGTTTCGCAAATCAGCAAATTCTATATTTCGTAAAGATCAGAAGTAAACGTTGCTTATTGACGATCTTATTGCCGACTCTCGATTGCAGCTCACCAATCAGTTTACATATTTGTTGGCAATCTAAATATTGATACCTTATCGAAAGCTTTCACCAAATGCCAAATCCAAAATAGTCAACGAGGTCACTTAAAAGAGACATCAGCAGCGGCAGTTGAAACCAAATAACTAACGGTAAAAACTACCAATACCAGTTATAGTTAGACGTATTTACGTCATAGGTGCCTAAGCTAGAACATCGGTCTCAGGAGGAAATAGCAATGGCGTGCGGAGAGCATTTCGTTCTCGGTACAGCAAAAGGTCTACGGTTTCTGCGAGCGGCACATCACGTAATAAATGTTCTCACGTAATTAAATCCAAACCAGAGTACGCACCAGAGAGAATGCTCCAGCATTTTCACTTCCTTTTGACGGGATTATATGTGCTGAGTAAGACGAAATAAAGAAAACGAGAGGCGAAAAAAGAAATATTCCCATAGTTTTTTTTTAAAGAAGCTTCTTCGGCGCATCTTACCAGACACAAAGGCACAATATTGCACGGACTAAAATTACAGGGTGATTAAATTAGTAGCTCCCTGCCTCTGATAACCGTTAACTATATAGAATATTTGGAGAACGTATATATAGAAGTGGAGTTATTTTCCTCCTGCCAATAGCTTCTTTATTGTATTACACAGCTTTATCTTCATTGGCATTGCGTGCCACCATTAATGGGTCGCGTTTATAATAAACGCTTCGGCAGAGGCAGACCTGATGATAATACAGTACAAGAAGAGCGAAAGTGGTGACCTCACGAAAGGGCATAACTCATCGGTGACCTTTGACTGTTAGCACGTTTGCGTAACCTAGAAATGAAACAATATGTCAATGGATATTTGAGCAGTTCCTGATTGGAGCTTTTCACATTTTGAGGGCACCATATTGAACAATGTTCGTATTAAGACGTCTATAATTTTGAGTAGAATTGAGCCATCTCTATCTCTATGGAAACAAATACTCCTCGTATGTTAATCAAATTTATTCACATTAGTAGTTGGACCACGTTATATACATTGTACAGTATTGGAGAGCTTTTATCTACGTGGTCACCTGAGGTCAGGAATGACATGACTGCTCCAAACACACAAACAGATGTTTCTTGATAAGTATTATTCAATTAGAAATTATATTCACAAGAATATGGCGAAGTCGATGGTATTAAGAACAATTCGCACACCGAGTTCCATAGTCGATTTTCAGGTTGTGTCCATCAATCTCTTTCTTATATTACCATTGACTTCGCCATATTCTTGTGAATATAATTTTCAATTGAATAATTTTAGTAACCGTTTTAGTAAATATGTCTTTAAGCAATTCTGATGATCAAAGAAATACAATTCATTGCACCTGTAATTTTGATATTAAGTTGTTATGGCGTGCGTTGTAGAAAAACGATGTTTTTTACATGTATGTCATAAATATGAAAATTTCTTTCTTATTGAGATTTATATATGAATTTCGAAATCGAATTGCATTCACATACGAGTAAGTTGATCTTGATAGGAAAAGAATTTGAATAACTTTTGTGGTCCGCGTTCTGCCACTTTATACAAATTTTGCTACATACGTAATGATAGATTAATGGATCATGATCGTACCTTTTGCAGGTGTTGTTTTTTCGAGAGGTCAGATACGAGATCTCATTTTCGAAAAAGTGTGAAGGTGCAAACCATTGTAAGATTTTTTTTAATCGTTATGACTAGCTGTGTGTAGCTACCATATGTATACTTTCATGGAGATTATATATCTGGATAAGGTGTTTTCTCACCTGGATTTGACGCAGCATCGCAGATAAAGACGCTCATAAATCATCCGCGCCATGAATAGAGGGAGGATAAAAGAACAGAACCAGCTTCTAGAAAGTGAACCATATGTCGAGTGACCTTTCTATGGCGCTGAACTAGTCCGGCTTGTGACTGATCTGACCATCCGCATGGTGGCGTTGCTGCTGTTAATTATTTTGTAATCACTGTAGTGTAAATCACAACAGGAGTTTCTGTACCCCTCTACTAATTTCATGAGAGATTAGCCGAGAAGATACAGTACGAGCTGTAAGAGTTGATGTCAGATACTGACTTTTGCATTAGTGTCGTGGAGCGATGCCGTAAAATATAGTTTCTGTTTTTAAAGCTGCATTTTCTTATTTATTAATTATGTATGCGATAGCGAAAAATCGACGCGTTCAACATTTCGAATGTATTTAACATCTCATAAAAGTAAAGAGACGAAAATTGCCACTCTATCTTCAAGGCACAGATAGACGGCGGCAGCGCCATCTGGTGATAATGCGAGATGAGATAAATATTTTTTCTTTCATTTTAATGATCAATTTTTCATTTTCATCAATTTTTTATGATCAATTATCAATTTTTCATAACTGTAACTGGTCAAACAAAAATGTTGAGATTATCTTGGGACTAGCGATTGCATTTCATTTCCAAGGCTTAACTTGTAGATTAATGTGCTGGCTTTGCATTCGGCGGTTTCCTGGGTCAATTCCCAGCGTGGTCTCCCGTTTTTATATCTCTTGATGTATTTTCAATAAGTGTATCGATGTGATTAAATAGCTTCAATATTATTTTTATTAAATAAAAAAAAGCACGACGGCTGTTTAGTCTCGAGGGAAAAACTCAAGACGTGAGATATTAAATTGTTGATTTACTCAGCTCAATTTTAATACCCAGCCGCGCCAATTTTTATTCTGTTGTTTCCATGGTTGCTCGTGGAAACATCGACTTCGTGGTGAGATCATCACGAAAATGTTCGTCTACGTTTTTTGGACGCCGTTTGGCCTAAATCGTGATCGGAGCTGGCGAGATGTTTCGCGCGTTAGGCGGCCTGGCCGTGAGATGGCGTGGGTGTCGAATAGTGTTTCCTCTTTGACTCCACTCCATTTGGAATTAAAGGGACACCCCCTTTAATAGTGTCTGCACGCCGCGGCTGCGTCAGACCTGAGAAAATACCCTGGGCTTTCATTTTGGTACGAGTATCCATGTCATTGATCCGTCTGGCAGCGTGATCCGAAT
Organism: Mycogona germanica; assembly: GCA_034698785.1. Classification (NCBI taxonomy): domain Eukaryota; kingdom Metazoa; phylum Arthropoda; class Diplopoda; order Chordeumatida; family Chordeumatidae; genus Mycogona; species Mycogona germanica. The sequence continues at coordinate 13,697 of JAQGBY010001635.1, read as the reverse complement.
GAGAAATAGGCACGATATTTTCGGAGTGCGAAACTTAAAAATGAATTTTTTTCGTCATCCAATGCAGAATTAAATGTGTTGTCGGATATTACGGAATATACCATTCCCGCTTTTAGGCAACGTGCAATAGGATGGGGATAATTTGGTCCCGACCACCAGTCGTTACCAACAATAGTATGTCTAATTTTTGGTTCTTAAAATGTTATTATTCTCTTGGTGATTTTGATGACGCAGCAAAGTGCCTTTGAAACAATAGTTAAACTGCTTCAACCTACTTTTAAGCGGTGAAATGTTTTGAAATATTGATGCTTCAAATCAACTACGCTCTGTATTTGATCTCAAAATTATTAATAATTCGGCGAAATTAAGGAATTATAATTTTTTGATGGTATTCAAACAATTGCAAAGTATTGCAAAATATTCAAAACAGAAAACTGAAATGGTAGACCTAATTAAACCAAGTGTTTCTGAAACGAGGGCATTCTGCATTTGGAAATATTTGAAATAGGTATCTAGAAATAATGTTTATCCAAATCATTGCAAAGACATAAACCTTTTACTTCCCAATTTGCTTAAAAATAATGAAACAAAAATGCATGATGACTAAATTCTGCACACTATTATGTGGATCATGTGGATTATTTGGATCATTTGTTTCATGTATAAACTTTTTTTTTTGTTGTTTTTTATCAACTGTAGCCAACCGCACTACAGGCCTTACGTCCCCCTCATGGTGCTTAAGCATTATGCGAGGGGGAACGACCAGTACCCCAGGATCGAAATTTTCGAGAGCCCGCGCAGGGAATCGAACCCGGGACCGCCGAAACCACAGTCGGTCACTAAACCAACTGGGCTACGACGATTAACTGTATTTGTAATTCATTTTTTTCGGGTGGCAATTTTTGTACATTAGTTAAAATAAGAGAATACCCGAGGCGTTAACTTTTATTTTTATTTTTACAAAATGCCTGGCATTATGTTTGATTCCCGAGAACCGCAAGGACTATCGAATCGTATCGATCTCATATGACGTCCCAGATACATGTCTATGATATTGTGTTCCGAGGTCCATAAATGAATGTAATAGTTCACCTATTACGAGAGACGAGCACTATTACATATAGGACACTCTTAACAAAGGTGAATTTACAGAAAGCGCGTACGTGATGCGTTGAGAGCTGATGAATGTAGTCAACATCATGATGCACATGCGCAGTAATCCCGGAAGATGATTAGCAGTATTTGCCACACGTACACACGTATCCAAATAATAAATATTTGTGATGGAACACAATATCGGCCTGACTGGAAATCTCTATAGACTCTCTCGCGATGCCTCGACGATGCCAACGTTAATTTCTTTATTAATTGTGTGGTGGTCTTCGTGGAAGGAAATTGTGCGTCATCTGGTCAATGCGGTGGTTATCCCCCTGAGACCTCAATTTATTTGATAATTTTTTTTACCCACTTATCACTGGTAGCGGCATCAGTCAATCGATGTCCAATCAGCATCAGCAAATGTTAAGACTCGCGATTCTGATATATTCATTCTCCAGAGATTGGCTCTTAAACTGAAATTCTCTTAATGAACAGAAGATGAAAATGGTTTCAAATTTCCTTTTAATTAAAGAATCCGTCAGCAATGTTTTGTGATTGGCTAGTGCAATTATGGTAACAAGGAAGTTCAATCACAATTTTGTATTGAATTTCTGAAAGTGCCCATTTCCAATTCAGGGAAGCTCTCATTTTCTGGTGTCATGTTAAACCGCCAGAGATCTCAGAGTTAAAATGTTTATTTTTTATCTAGCCAACCACGAAAGGCATCGTGATTTTCAGTTTAGTGAGTGATGAGTTTGCAACTGTTTTAGACGTGCTTGCAATACGATTTTTCATAAGCTTTAACGGCAAAGCGCATCAAAATAATATCAACTGCTAAGTTGACTGACTCAAAAATAAACATCAGTAAAAACGCATACCAATGTCACGACAGTTCAGTTGTTGTTGAGTAGAGAAATTTTTGTTTAATCAAAAGACCGTTCGAACTGGATGGAGAATCTTCAATATGCAGATGATGAAATATTTATTTAATTGCAGCTAGACGTGATTCACATTTCGAAATAGAGCACTATAGATCTCTGCCGCAATGGGCGCGTCAACCAATTAAGGAAATTAAGGAATACAAAAAGTTAGTTACAAAAACAGAATTAATGGATAGGTAGTAAGTACTTCGCCCTAATTTAATTTAGAAAATCTCAAGAATTTCCTGCGCGCACCTAATTTTGTGAAGGGAGACGACTAAACAAATATAAAGGTTGTTGGACATTCGATTTCACGCGAAATTAAATGTTGGAAACAGCCGTACATAATTGCGTTCCGTTAACCAGAGAGGAATATTTGGAGACGTTTTAATTGGAAACTATATATTTTTTTCTTAAGTACAGTCGCGTGTGGCCTATGAACAATGCGCAGGAAGAGAGACCGTAGCTTCACGCAAATACGACTCGACGATTACCTTTGATGATGACGTTTGAATGCAAATTGACCCACTCTGGCCACTAGTAACGAGAGTTTAAATGCTCATTTTTACTTTTAGCGAGTGGCCAGGAGGACCACCACCACCACAATGCGTTATTGTTCAACGCTTAAAGACTTAAATTTTGCTATTTTGATATTTACTGCTGGCGTCTTGACATTAAAAATATGATGTTCCACGTTGCCATTACAGATGAAAGAAACCCTGGACAATGCGCACTTCAAAGATGTGTAACGCATTATCCAAACAATTGTATGAACGGACACCAAAAGTGACATTTATTTATTAGAACTAAAAAATACTATTGTTTAACAGATATTGCTGATCATAAAGACAAGAAGGAAACAAACATTTTTTATACTTTAAATCAGTGATGTGCTATTTTTAATTACAAATAAATTATTGCTATTACAATGTTTATCTGTATTACCTTACTGCAGTACTTCTTATTCGATATGTTATCGATTGGAATACATTAAAACAGAAGTTTGACAAATAAGTAATTTTTAAAATATGCCTGAAATATTAGTTATATATAATATTAAATATTAATTAACAGCAACACCGATCCTTAAATTCGTCGCAGCCCAGTCGGTATTGCGACTGACAATGGCTCGGCGGTCCCGGGTTCGATTCCCGCAATTCTGTACCAAGAGGGGTACAGTACAGAAAGTCTGTAGTGCAATGACTACAGTGATATTAAGAAAAATTAACGTTTGAATATGTTGATTAATAACTATGTGAGAAGTTTCATTAATTAATTAGAATCGGCCAACATTTCATTTGGCCACCATTTTATTAAGCCACATAGTTAATCACTTTAAATGTGCTAAGGAAATGCATTAAAAACATTAATTCGCTCCTCATTCACTTGGTGATTGATTATGCTTGTACGATTGTACTCGTTCCATAAGGTTTCTTATCCAAAAAAATAATTGGCAAACTTCTTATAGGATATTGTGGAAGGAGGAACAGGACTAATTAGAACACACGTTATGTTGCCCTTTTTTGAAATATCCAATTGACAATGCAGCAGCTACGAGCACGTAGTAAGTAGACGGAACCCCCAATTGTATTTATTCAATGATTATATGATTACACTACTCTGTACTTCTGCGGTTGTACCAGTGTATACAGCTTCGAACGGTTTGTAAACAACAATGGACATTTTTTGATTATCTTTTTACAAATGCTTCCCTATTGATGATGTCGATCATTTCATACGCCATGTTGTCAGACATGTCTGATAGCTTATCCTCCGCAGACCCTACAGAAAAATCAGCACAAACTGATTAAATTGTTATTATCCTAGAATTGGGTTTAGTGGACAGGAGAGCCTGTTTTGACAAAGTTTGTGTTAGATCAGGATGCCTCAGGGGGACACGAGGAGAATTTTTGGTTTCGTGTTTCAAGGAATAAGTGAGCGTATCTCTCCTTCATTTACGACATTCACAATTGAGTACTCGGAAGGTAGGAGCTAGGATATATAGTTAGGCAAGTGTGTTCTTCATTGTCTGCTGAGCATCGCGGCAATGCGGAAGTGAAAAATTAGATGTTTACTTTCACGTTGTGTGTGTTTCGGAGTTCCTGCTTTCAGCGTGTCGATTGTTTTTCGCGTCGAAAGAACAGTTTCTGCAATATTGTTTCGTAGTACTGGTGGCGGTGCACCACTTAAGAAATTGCGAACGTGGTGGGGGGCGGGGGATGTGGAGGTATATTATAGGGGGGGGGGGGGTAGGTGGGACCACCACCACCACCGGGGGACGAGTAGGGGGTGGTGGGCTGGATGAGACAAAGGAAATCATCTGAGCGAAAAAATGCTTCGCTGCGGCCTAACAGCATGCGCGTCATTGTGTAACGGTAATCACTTCGCCCGAAATAAATTATTTTATTCGAGAATGTATGAAGCGGTGATACCCAGATTGGTGTAAGTATCACTTATGAATTTCTGTAGTTATGTGCAAAAATGCAATCTTGGCATGTTAAATTATCGAGAGAAAAAATGTCACGTAAGCCAAAGGAGTAGCGCCAACACAGGGGCAGCAAAAGACGGTCTGGTACACGGAACCCCATAATGACGCATCTAGTAAACCTCTTGTTTCTCAATTCGAGAAAACCCCCGAGTTACACCACTATAACAGTCACTGCTTCGTATACGGCGACCAACTGTTTGACATATTTAATTTTATTAACCACGCGTTAGAAACGAGTTAGAAAATTTAATAACAAACTGAAAAATACATGTTTTAGCATCTAAAAAGATCAGAAAATATTGATTTTAAAATAAAATTTTCAAAAGGAAGACAGGGTTGATTCCAATATTATTCTTTCGATTTCTTTTCTAATGGTGACTCGAACGGCTGTTTTTTTTTGTTATCTTGGGTTCAGAACTCGTTTGTAGTTGTTGCATTAACGATTAACTCTCCTTTGCCGCTCAATCAAACTAATGTTTTTTTCAAGTTCACTTTCACTTAAGCCACTGTTGACAAAAACGAGATCATGAGTGGCTGCGAGGAAAAATCGTTATTAGTTGGCCATGTTGCCGTCATAACCATGGCACGACCGTATAATCAATGAAATTTATACAAGTATTTCGAAAACAATGTCCGAGTAATTGTTTTATTTTTTTAATTGGCGCTCTACAAACAGGAACGGTTTCTTCACGTATAAAGCTATTTACTATCTTTGATTTTAACATATGTGTAAGAAGGGGTAAAAATCCTTTTGCGCACGGATTTATACGTTGCCAACCTAATTATATCAAACATGAATGTAAATCAAATACGGGTTAAACACAGATCTCTGCCTACATCGAAAGATAAAATAGGGAAACTGATTATACTAGTATTCATTGGAATGGAGACGTTATCGCGACCAGAAGCATTTTCTGATCGTGAATGCAAAACAAGTTATTAATAAACTTAACTGTTAATGTGGCCTTCGACGTATCCGCGCTTCGCGTTGCGGTCGCTCAATCTTATGGCGATATCAACAAGACCGTGAATTGATGCCATTAAGATAAAGAAAGTTACAACCCGCTGTTTCACTAGAACTACATACAGTGTGTAGAATGCATTTTAGAATCAGTGTCGTTTGACTTACGATCCGAGGAACTGTTTGACCTCCAAATCCAATAAATGACCAATAAGTGACAACCCTTAGTGGTTGTACCTTGTGTATTTATAGTTGGTCTTGGAATGCGATTTTATTTCCGAACTTTGAGAACAGCCTAACACATATACGTACTAATTTGCACATTTTGGACCGCCCATCAAAAATCTTGACTAGTGACGTCACTCGTTTGATCATATCGCAGTGTAGGAACTCGAAATAAAGTTGATTACGTGTTACCTTGATCAAACTTATATTTTCCTCTCGGAGCATTTCAATTTCCTGATTTCTTAACTTCTTCGCATATGTAGCCCTGTATTTCTAATAAGCATTCTTTTTATGATCTTCCCATAAAGTAAAACAAGAATATGACCGGTGCATTGTGTGATTAACTTGCAACACGGGGCAGCAACAAACTCGACTGCTACCAGAGGATAAATCTGCCAGATCTAATCCCCAGAATCTGCTGCGATGGTTCGAGACCTCTTATCCTTGTCATTTCGTCAGCACTTTCTTTACACCTTGCTTACTACCATTTCGAAGGAAGGAGCGTGCAGGAATTTATCTCACCCGAAAAATTCCTGTGGTCTAGGCCGATAATTGCAATTACCTCTGTACATTTGAACCCATGATTGCGGCACCTCACTGACCTTGTGATATGTTTAATCACAAGTCTCGTATAATAAGTGTGATATGTTCGAAAAGACAAATGCCAAAAACGGTTTTAAATCGCAACGACGTTTTAAATTATGAGCTTAAATTATTTCAAATATAGAGTAGTACACACCAATGTATTCAAAAATAGATTACCTTGGGTAATTAAAAATAGTAATTTTCCACGGGAGATGTGGATGTGGTAAATTTGTCGATGTGAATCGTTATCGTCTCATCTGTAGTGTCAGTTCCCACGTTTTTCTAGTTTAATTTTTTCATTTTAAATAATAAGAGAAGAGTAGAGTTTCGCCAACTCTTATCGCCATTTCGGTTTTGCGTCCAGCATTCCGTCCAACATCCCTAATCTATTTTAAAATTATTTCTATTAATAAAACTACGTTATTTTAATTTTTGAATAGTGCATTTGAAATAGTAAAAATTGTAAATTTTAAATATAAAGCATCAAAATGTTTTGTGAATGCGTTGGTTAGGTTTAAGACGTCGACCTTTCGACTTTGGTGCATGCAGATGTGAGAATGGTCACATCGCATCTGCATTCCAATCCAACTTGATCATGGGGTATCGCCCTAGTCTGTTATGTTACGAATGCGAATTAATATATTCGAAAATACAACCTTGGTCGCATGTGAGAGAAGTCTGTCGCGACACCGGTAGAGGGTTTCCCGAAAAGATAACGGCTGCTGTACATTGGCCGGTCTGCCTTGGCCTATTCTCCAATCGTTTCGACGCTCCAAAAAAAAATATTTTCTTAAATCCACCACAATACCACATTTATCGCGTACAGTCTCTCAAACAAAATGTAAACAATAAAAAAGTGGTCTTCAGCCACGATGGGGTGGAGTGAGGAGTGACTTCTTCAATCGCTCTATTTCTTCACGTCTTCCCCCATGTACCTCTGTACTCATCCCACTTGCTATCTTGAAAATCATTCGGAACGATAATCTTGATGATCTCTCTCTGCACACGAATGTATCGGAGTGTGCACTGGAGGGGGGGGGGAAGGACAACCTTGGTAGAAAAGGGGTTTGGCAACAATTTTAAGGGTTGCGCCTTGGAATAGAATTGACCGGATTCGTGATCGTCTGGTTAGCTGTGCTCCAATATTTAAAGAATTCGATGCTCGCTACAGTGAAGCTTGACCACACACTAACCGTTAATGCTTAAACATTTAATGTTGACGTTATGTACATGTATCCTCAAGAGACCGATGCCCAAACGCGCCATTTCTTGAATTTTACAAAGAAAATATTTATGTATGATTGTGTTGGAATTGAGCTAGTTTTCTTGCTAATTGAACTGCAAGTGATTCTTAGAAGTCTGGCCATCGATGAACGTCGCTTGACCCGCTCTGAGAGCCGCATTTAGCCGCTGTGGCGAATTCGCTGACGTTGTACATCGGGTCTCAGAACGATGGACATGATTTTAACCAACATGACAATACTATTAAGCTCCTAGCCAAATCATTTTGACACCGTCTTTAAGTATGTCTTACCCCTACAAAGAAGTTTCTGCAATAAAAATGAAGTATCTTGTTAACCCAGATAGCTAGCCAAAGGCAGTTAATCACAGATTTATTTACTTTTTTGATACCGCCAATATTTTCAATTAACTACAGGTACATAGTTGGCAAATAAGAATATGAAATAAAGGAATATTGAGCTTTTTTTCAGTTCGTTTTATGGCTGCATGTAGTTTTTATACCTAAACTGCCCTGAATTTTGTTATCTTTATTTTATATTTGGCGGCTTCTAAAAAGAAATATACTTAATGGATACGCATTGTCAGTCTAGTGTTTGGTTTCCTTTTAAAATTAAATCGTGTACAATTTCAAATATCAGACATCTAAGTATGGTTGTACTACTATATAACAAAATGACCCTAGCTTTCTTTTTTCTCATTGAGACGTGTGAATCCCGTGACTAGCATTTCAAGATGGGCGCTTTCCTGTTAATTGATCACAGACACAAAAACTAGTCTGCCCAAAAACACGTTTGCCAAACCACGGGTTGCGTACAAAATAATACACACCGAGAGGGGGCGCACGATTCGGGGTCGGCTTTTGTTTTACCAACGCGCCCTTCCCTCCCTCCCAAATAACTATCGTTCCCGGTCAACCGGTTTGATTGAAAAGGTAATTAACCAAAAACAGATTGTGCTCCACTTTTAATTTCTTACAACGACCGTGAACAGTCAAGAAAATGGCAAGTCGGTAGGACGTGATGCGTTTCCTAAGATCAGGGTGCTTCGGACTGTCGAAGCGTGTTGCGAGATGTTGACTAGTCTAAACTGTTGAATGATTGCCATGCAGTGGTTCCTAAACAATTTGCCTACTAAAAAAACGGCGTTATTTTGAGCTATGATTGTTTAAGTAGCGATGGCCGCTGTTAGTCAGACACGGTGTTCGAATTCCGGCAACTACGAATTCAGGGCGACATTTCTTCGGTACACAACAAAATGTATATTATAATTTCTGATTAGAGCTAGATAAATAAAATAGTGCCGAATCACGCCGAGTCGGATGTCGAGTTAAGGACGATGTCTTAAGGACAATTCATTGTCCTTAAGACCTTTAAACGAGATTCTCTTGACGAAATGTCATCGTCCAAAAATATTTGCTCTAACCTTAATATCCTGGCTGATTCAAACCGTTTTTTTTTATTTCCCTAATTATTTTTTATTTATTATAATATAAAAAATCCAAATTATTTCCCTAAATTGTACATCTGATCACCATCTGAGAAATACTTTAGAAAAGCTGATTCCTATTTATTGCAGGACTATTTTTACAGTTGACGTTTTTTATTTATTTTATTTATTCACCAATTGACGTAATGAAAGCCAAAAGCAGAAAACAGAAATTTTAGACACACAAGTTTAAAAAAATTAGAATGGATGAGCTCGGGATGGCAGTACTCTGGATATAATCTTGTGTAACTATAAACGTTTTTTGGGCTCTTTGTATATATTATTTTTAGTTGAAGAGCGTAGCAACTTTTGATAAACTCATTTTTCATTTAAAGCTCTAACCATCCTCGTCGACAATCTCGTGTTCTATTTCAAAATACCTGTACTACTCGTATGTCTGTCGGCGGTGTTATATAAAAATGTTATAAAATCTGTGACGGTGATAAATGGAGGGTGCGACACGAATTTCGGTTCGACAGAGTTGCGCTAATGCTTGTAGTGAAGTCGGTGGCCGGATTCACGAAGTGGTTCACCCAACGGCCATATTCTCGATCTCATTTCGGGCCGGCTTGTTTATGGCCTTGCTGGAACGTGTGCGGGGGGTTTAAGTGGGTCGAGTTTGGTGCTGGGTCGACCCACGACTAACCCAGACTTGTGTGATAATTTCCCCATTTTTACGGTTGACGTTAAAAGACTAATGTTCACGATAACTACTGTAATTGTAGTTGTCTGCGAGCGGTTCTATATAACTAATCATTTCATAAATTGGCAATAACGGTGATTATATAGGGGCACGCTAGAGTAAGAAAGTGCCGCCAGGTTCTTGTTTGGAGTTTTCTTCGAGAACATGTCTGGCATTGGCGTTGAATCGCGTGGCAAGGCGGAGTTTTTTTTGACAGAATTGAGTAATATTAGGTTTAATATAAAATTATTTTAATTTTGATTATTTCAATACATGTTCGATACGTATTTACGGTTACATGGAACTGAAAGATGACATGTTTCGAAGGGAAAATGACCAAAAGGGTTAAATTGTTTTTCGTTCATTTGTATATTCGTTTTTTGTAAGAACATTTTTATTGACCAAAACCATACGAAGAATAATTGCATTATCGGAGCAGAAAAGACTCGCCATCACTGTTTTCTACTGTAGTAAATTGTCAACTGGGTCAATTGATTCGCCAGATTCTGGAAGAGAAGCTATGTGAAATTCTGGCAAGATAAACAGCAAAGTTGATTCGGCTGCAGGTGGTTGGTTTCGCACCTTGAGTTTGCTGGTGATAAATTAGGTTTTTTTTAAAGCTCACGGATGAGAGAATTCGACACGCGTCCACGAAAGAGTGTTAATACACCTAATGTACTCGTACTAGGATAATCTGCGATAATTGTGTGTGTGGTCCGCTGTGCGAACAATGTCAACCTATTTTTGCGATTTTATGGGTTCAGTTTTACAATAATTAATTTTTTTTAGGTTTCGAGGGCACTTTTTTTATAGGAAGGGCAGCCTATTGAAACTTCATGGCTAACAGTTTTATTTGTTATTGTGTTTATGAATTAGCAGGGTTAAAAGGGTTACTGTGGTTTCTAGAAAATTATTAAAGATGCATTCGACACGTCTCTACATCGCTCTAATCTTTCATCCGTCTTGTACTTTATTAAAAAAAACCTGCCAAGATAAACTTGCAGTCATGGTAAAAGTAGAAAGTGAGAGAATTTCCACTAATGGTAAATTCTCACTGAAAACTTTAATTTTCCAGTTCATGTAAAACAAAATTAATCGAGAACCTACAATTACAAAGAATGTACGAGTAAAAAGTCAATTACGAGAAATTACAAAGAAAGTAACATTTTCTAATGCGTTTATTTTTATTCATAAAAATTAATGACTCGCACATCGATATAATTTTTTTGTATAGACCACAAAATTTATAAACCACAAAAATATCTGACAACTTTATTTTGGTTTCATTTGCATACTCTGCAGTTTCATGCTTTTTTAAATTTTTAATCAAATTTTTAAGAAGATGCTTATAAAATGCACAAAAATTAAGAAAGAAAACTCTATTTCTTGTCTTATAATTCTTGTAAGCTACATTTATTTAGTAGGAAATAAACTTCCTTTCCATTAGTTATAGGTAAAAAAACAGGAATTGATACACCTGCTTTTACAATGAAGCATCGGTAACTTACACTCACCTGTACTGAAACGCAATTAATTTTTGATTCGATATATTGAAATACAATATACATGTTCGTCTCCTTAAGATATATCAATGCTGCGTGCACTTTTGCTTCCTGAAGCCATATATTTTTCTTCACGAAAGAATGGGGGGAGGACTGTATACGAGAACTCGAACGGTAACCTTTATTTTCCAAAAGTATGACCATCAGACACGTGTCTGTTATAGCTTAATCGATTCGTTCGGATTTTTTGCTGTTGCGAATCGAAACTGAGACAAACATTCGATTGTGGACGGATTTCGTTCGACTCGTGTGTGAGGAGAAGAAAAGAAAAATATATACTTTGTGATTGAGAGCGTGAATAAATGTCATTTCGAATGCATTTGTTACGTCCAAGTCGAACGCCACCTGCTACCGCAACCCGATTATTCAATGCTGCTTCAAAATGTGAGGACGATTATCTAAGGTCACGGGCGGTGGAGGATTTGACGAGATAAGATCTAGAGTACCCCGGTGTCCTATTCGTTCACAATTAAATTCGAGAGTGGATCAGCATGACGCGGCCACCGAAACGTCGGTTTCGTTAGTTGTTCATTAGATGGCGTTTCTATCAGTAACCAATTACTGTTTTTGGATTAAACAGGACTAGGCAACATTACCGGGGTCGCCTCTCTGGATTAGATTTAGGGCAAACACGCTGGTGGACCTACTTAACAATATCGCATTTTTTTAAAATTTACTGTAGTGTTATTGTAGTGTATGCCACTACATGATTTTCTGTACCCCTCTTGGTGCTTATTTTATTAACTAGCAAAAAGATAAACATGTGGCGAATCCGACATATTTTTTCCTGTGAGTAGGTATTTTGTAGGATTCTTTTGTAGTTCATGGGAATCATGAGAGTTTTGTTGTAATTTTTATTTCATTATTTTATTTTTTTGCCATGATAATGTTAATAATGTCGCCAGTTCATTTGGATGTGTCCAGCATCTTTTCTCAATTTATCTAATTAATGATAATGTTATTTTACGTATCTGTGATAAAATCCTATATCGAAAGGGGTGTTTCAAATTAACAGTTCACGGAATTTTCACATCACAATTTGTTGAGCAAGCCATTTATTATGAATTTCGAAGTTTTTCAGACATGTAATTGGTTTCCGCAGCTCTATCTTAAGACAATGGCAATGGAGCAACTTCTTCTGGAGCTTATTCAAATAATTTTATGCATAACGGTGCGAGGAAAAAACAAAATGTCTATGAAGTGATATCATATTCAATCACATGACATTGTTCAATGGATAGAACATGAGGCCAGCTGAATAGGGCACCATGCAGTCACGTACTACTACTCAGCATGTCGTATTTTAAAACGGTGAAATGCATTTATCTTGGAACAAGGTGGAACCTTGTCATCGCGTTGCTGCACACGTTTCCTCTTAGGTATAACAAAATGATAGAAATAGGACGTCTTGATTATGTAAAATAAAATGGAAGTTGTGCCAGGGACAGCGCCGGACGAGAAAAGTCGAACAAGAGTTGGCGATAACTATTATTTAAAAATGATTTAACTAAACTAGAAAAACTATGACGATGACGATTCACATCCAACAAATTGTATAATTATCCAGGATACACAGTACCGAATTTGTTTAATTAATTTTTAAATAGTTTTATTGTATTGTAAGAAGAGTTATCGCCAACTCTAGTTCGTCTTTTCTAGTCGGCCACTGTCTCGGGCACAACTCCCATTTTAGTTTGCTCTTATGTTTTTTTTATTTAGGCATAAATTTTGGCTACTCGGCGCCCCTCACGTTTGAGAACCGGGTCGCCGTCGCAATACACAGTAGAACGCCGTCAAAACTACAATGGCTAAAAACTTCATTAGAAATTTCGAATGGCTTCGAAAATGGGGTGCGTTAATTCTGTTTTTCGATCGCTACTTTGTTTCCGGCTGAACTCAATCAATCCTTAAGTGAAATGTCAGAAACGCGCCACCGATTCGAAGTACCTAGATGATAACGATGTAAATGGGGTGTTGTATATTCCGTGTTGAATGTTGTCAGCTGTAAATCAACGTGTACGCTATGTAAATTACTGTATCGCGGAAACGGATACGTGGGAGCGGCCAATATTTCACTCGACTTGGACGCATTTACAAGGTTTTGTGTCTGCCTAAACGCCCGGTAAATGCTTCCAAGTCTGCCGTATAGCCACCGACAGCCCCGCCCCCCTGAAGAAATTCCGCCTTTACAATTGACCTGTCGAAACCTACTTGTAGGTGGGAACTTTGTTTTCATTTTTTCTTCTCTTCTTGAGCTAAAGTCAAGACCGATAATCTCGTCTGCGGTCTGCCCCGATAACTATTTGGAGTTGAGATATATCGACTTTTATCTGGTCCAATGCAAGACTTAAGTAAATATAATAAAATAAAACATTCATAATAAATTCATAACGAATTCATAATGAACTAGTCTCCGGGACAGCACCGGACGAAAAAAGACGACCAGAGT
>JAQGBY010001634.1:0-28007 GCA_034698785.1 Mycogona germanica | reverse complement strand
CCGGATGAAAAAAGACGACCAGAGTCGGCGAGAAACTCTCAAACAAAATAATTCTCGCCGACTCTGGTCGTCTATTTTTCATCCGGTGCTGTCCCAGAGACAACCCCTATTTCTTTATGCATTTATTATGAATATTTTATTATATTTTAAGTACGATCTTGCCTCTTCTTATATTGTTAAAAGAAAAAATGATATTGCTTTTTCAACTCAATTAAGACATATCTTTCTTTCAATGTGCTAATTTTCTGTTGATTTACTTATGCCCGGCGGAAAAATTATTTTTAAAATACATCTTTTTTTGTAACAATTGGGGCAAAAACACAAATTAAATTAATGAAGCAAACAGAATCGTCGAGGACAGTCAAGTCAGTCAGTCTTACCACCGCTAAACCCCAATTTTCACTACTGCTAGTTTTTATTTTAGATACTTTCGCATCGTCTGAGGCCGGCCTCATCACCAACATCCAATGACAGGCCGTCACTGCCCGCATATGGCCAACGAAACTCACGAAACGCACGAACGGCGCGCGGTCCAGACGAAGGCGATGGTTATCGGGTCCATCGCTGCCAAAAAAAAAAAACCCACCCACCACCCATGCCCCCATCCTCCCCCGCCCCAAGAAACCCAAACAAAAAAAGGGCGGCTGGAGAAGAACACTGGATGCTGTGGGAGGGGAGGTGAGAGGAGTGCGGCGACGTTGCGCACACAATCCCTCGGGGACACACACTTGCGTTAACTGCCCGAAATCAATTAAGGTACATGTCAGGTGAGAGAGACACACCACTAGAGTATAGGTGGAGGTTTAGGGGGTGCGTTGGAGGGTGGATGTGGATTACGGATGACAATACATAAGCGGCTAAGGCGCTAGTGCACGACGATGTTTGCTAACGTATGCGTGGTACAAAAGGTTACCTAGCGGGTATTGCTGGAATTGCCAATAACAGAGTTGAAAAATTGCGATAGGCAATAGACCAATCCAGGTGCAGAATCAGAATACAGTATCGAACTGATATTGGCATTCGTGTAATCAATATTTCAAAAAAAAAATTGAAACGATATACAACAATGATATCGATTTAGAATTAATTGCCAGTTTTGAAACTCAGTCGATGGGTGTTCGGTTGCTCCAGATCAATTTATCCCGATTCGAGCACCGACCGATCTTTACTTTGAAATTCAAATATATGTTAATTTGCAAATGATCCAGTACAATGTAATATAAATAAAGAGTTCGATTTTCGGTAATATCCGCTAGGATAGGGTTTTGTGCCACACGCATTTCTACAACCATCGAGTTGTAGTAGTACTCTTTTAGAGGGTGGAAGGAAGACTTGTCCACTCTGGATAACAGTGAAAAGTATAGCTAGTACGTGTTACGGTAAAATGAAAACGAAAAAAAATATGTTGCGGTAATTGAAAGAATGCGAAACACAACAAATTAATTAGAAGCGAAAAATGTTCCTGCGAGCCCAAATGTCTTCAAGGCATCGTTGTCGTATGACTCGAACTTCTTGAGACAGACTGACGGAAATTGTTGGCATGCATACGTGGGCATTTGAACTGACATTATAACACCCGCAAAAAATGTCATCCCTCAGCCTACAATGCGGCGAGGTTATACACTTGTAAATGCTACCAGAATCAGAATTTCCATTAAAACTCCCCTAGCGCCATCAATAGTAAGGCCAGTGAAAATCAGCCTTCAAGCGTCATCTTGAAGAGTTCGACATATCTAATATATCTAATAAAAATAATTAAATAAAAAGTGCAGAAGCACGCTTAAAAATAATTAGTAAGATATTTACTGTTTAAACTCCTTTACATTTTGAATCCAGACTGTTTAAACAAAAGTTGTATTTCAATAATTCGTTAATCGTAATAAATGTTTTCATCGGGAACTAGTCACCGTATTGTAGATTATTTTACCTGGTCAATGGCGAATCAAACGCTTATTCAACTGGTTATGAAAATTTTCGCAAAACTCAATGACCCATGAGGTCTCAGGAGAATATGATATTAAAGGCAGCTCGACTACATGTCCGCGCGTCGATGGTACGTCGGCCGACCCGCGGTGACGTATTTCCGACGTCACATCGCGCGCCGGAAATTATCCCCACGGCTAAGTGCTTCGTGAAACTGCATTAACGTTTTTACCGCCCCAGTCTGAAGAGATCAGCTCATATGCCATTCGCGGTTGGACTTCGCCATACATTATTTCACGGTAATGGACGAAGGCAGTTTCCAAGCGAAATCCACGCCCTGGGCAGCCAGACCAGTTTTAATTCTTGAATCAACCCGTGATGGCTCTGCTATCGTTTAACTTTGTAGTAGTGATTTAGGAATTTCAATTTCGTTTTAAAGTTTAGTTCTTTGCGTTTTACCTATTTTAATTTTACCGATGAGAGAAGACTCTCAACCGTGGCGCTCGTTTAAATCAAGAATGTGCATTAATGGTTGGCGCTCCTTCGCCCTACAGCATTGACCTGGCTCCTTCAGACTTTCCTTCACAATATATTCGGTGCTCTAAAAGCGGATCTCCGAGGAAAACATTTTGCCACAGGAGAAGATTTTCAAATACAGAGTAAATGAATGTTTGTTAAAAGGGTTCACCGGTAATTTAACATCTTAAACCCCCCCCCCCAGAGTACGACCTGGAAATTTTGCCTAACCTAGGCTGCCTAGGAAAGGGGTCTTTAACGTCCCGATATCGTACAGGTACGGGGTCATGATTTTACTTTTATTCCAAAAAAAAAGGCGCGTGAAAGAATTTCTCTCGCCCGAAAAATTCCGAAGGTGTCCGCCGGAATCGAAAGCGCCGTCACAGAGTAAGACATGAAACTTTGTCTTCAACACCTGCTGAACGAGTTTTTTAAAAGAGACTTACGTGTTTCCAGAACGCTTGGGATATTCAACCATAAAATGGAAACTTTCTTTTAGTGATTCGTAAGGTTTGTCACAACTTATGTACCAAATTTCATCCACCCTGCCATTGTTTTAAAAAAATAATTGCGGAAACTTTAAGTACTATCAATATAATGCAACGCAGCAACGACGTACGGTCACGAGAGTGTACAATTTTCTATTTTGTGCAAAGAGAATGATTAAGGACGATGTCTTAAGGAGAATGAAAGCTAGATAGATATAGCAGTATACTCCAACTGTTACAGGTAACGGTGGATATTTGAAAATAACTTCTCGTTGACCAACGCTTAAAAAAAGAAAGTTATTTTCAAATATCCACCATTACTGTAACAGTCGGATTACACTGCTATATCTATCTAGCTTTCATTCTCCTTAAGACATTGTCCCTTAATCGACATCCGACTCTTGCGAGCTTCGGTACCATTTTAAAGAGAATGGTTGTTGTAATATAACCGAACTAACAAGGGCTGCAGCCGATATATGGCACACAAAGTATCCATAATATAATCAGACGTTGGTGCCCTGGACAGGCGCCCAGGTGCTCCTCAAGCCCTATTAAAATAAGACACTGGTGGCGGTGGGGTGGGAACGATGTGAGAAAAATGAGGAAGGATTTGCCTAGCTCACAAGCGAAATTAAGATATAAAAAAATGTAGCTAGAAACAGTGAAACCATATCGTTTCACCAATTTCCTAGAAATCTCGAAGATCCACAGACGAAGATGTCGTAACGTAACGTTTTCGCTATCCTTTTGTCATTTGATTGTCTCGTTTCCACGCATGTATTGGGCTCAATTCACCGAATGTGAGTGACTTCGGACCATTTTCTCGGACGGTTGAAAAAGAAAATATGGACCTGATGGCAGGGCACATTACAATAACAACTCACGAATAATAGAGTAGATGCAATACAGTACAATCTCGGAGTATAACGTTAAATGGCAAGCTATAACCTAGACTTATACAGTAACTAGACTTATACAGTAATATTCTTTTCAATAAAAATGCAACAATTTCATTGAAGCAAAATTATACAAAGATCAATATATCAAATCCTCTAAATCACCAAGAAAAATTGCATTTGCAAATCAAATTTTAAAAAATGAATGATATTCCGAGGCTGCAAAAAAGGAAAATATCAATTGCTATTAAAACAGAGCCTTGCCGGTATTTCGACTGACTGTGGCTCAGCGGTACCCTCGCATAGTGCCTAGGCACCATGAGGGGACGTAATGCCTGTAGTGCAGTTGACCACAGTTGAATTTAAAAAAAAAATAATACCGAAGTACTAAGAGCTTAAAAAAATGGCTACAACACTTGATGTTATGTTTCCACGTACTCGTTATTTTTTAACACGATCTTAGTTTTTATTAAATTTTTCAAGTAACTTTTTATTACGCATCATGACACCTTAACGTAAGGTGAGTTTGATTCAAACAACCCGGATGTTCTGGGATCAGTATTTACTGAACTGCCTAAATCATGGTTCTGTTGCTTAACACTCGTGTAAATCAATCTGTGACTTACATTATATTCTGAAAAATACAATTTCATTTTATAGCTCTACTGATGACTTGAAATTTATGTCAAATACCAACTTGCAGTACCACCATCTTGCTCATTGCACCGTAAGGCCTATTCCACAACTTCCTTTAAGTGTGCCTCCTTCCACCTCCCACATCCCCAGACAAATGATGACGCAAGCGACAACCCGTTCACGGCAGCTAATACACAATTTTATTGTGCCTAATGGTGAGAAATTTGGGGAAATGATGACGATAAAAAGAGAAACTGGTCGCCAGAGACACATGAGGCAGAAAGGGGTGGTAGGGGGCGCCACAGTAGCTCGCGAATTGAACTACTTGCGGCCAAATCAGGTACTCCCGTGTGCACAGCGATAACGTAGACGGTTGGTGACCGTAGGCCAACGAGATTCCCTGACTATGTTAGAGACGAGATATACTTGCGTGTCACCAGAGTTGGCGACAAGGAATTCGACTTCTTAACAATAAATGCAATAGAACGCAAAAAATGTAAACGGAAGATACTTAAAAGAATATTATGAACAAGTCTCACATAAATATTTAATTGAATTACCCACAAATCATGTAAAATATCAACAAATTTCTTCCAAAACCGTAGGGCGACATCGAATCACTGGTACACAAATTGCAAAATGCTCTTGGAAACACGATTTTCGTTCGGTCGAATGAAAAATTGGCAATACAAATTTATTGAGCTCCAGCAACTAACTAACCAAAACGCGCAGTACATTACGACTGCTTCAATATACACACTACACAAATATGAAAACGGGACACTCGAAATCAAGAGAAGCGTCAACTCACTTCTTGTGATTCATTGCAGTCGTGTAGCACCCTTAATGCAGTTAAAGATATTATTGTGTATAGGGGGAACTGTAACGTCACAATGAACGCGAAAATGCGCAATATGTCATTTTTAATTGCATAGTTCGTTATGGCTTTTTTTGTTTCCATTTTCGCAATTAAAAAAGTAGGAAAGTCATTAATGCAAACATATATGCACGTTGGAAAAAGAAAGAAAAATGTTCGCCTTTCGCCTTTCACAGTATCGGTCGATGGAAACTCGTCATAGAATATACATGTACTTGTGCGTGAATTAAAGCGGAGAGAAGAAAATCTGGCTATGTCAAACCTCAAGCAGAGATCTTCAAAATAAACCGACGACCTTAAAAAAAAAACCTTGTCCAGTTTTTGTGACACATAATTCGCCAAACTGCCAATATCATCACCATCATCAATTAAAAAAGGCCCGGTTGGGTTAGGATTAGATTACCAACAAGTGTCGGGACCACCGACATGTGCGTGACAATCACAGATGTTTACATAACCTCAACGACTACGCCTGAATCGGCGCCATCCAGGATTTCAAGCCCAGTCTTGCAGAAATCAATTCTAAGCATCCACCGCGAATTTGACTTGGTGGACCGAAAGGAAGAGCGCGGTGAACATCTCTCTCTCAAGGAGACCCAAATATCAAAAGACAGCGTCAATAATAAAGGCTGGTGAGCTGCAGCGGCCTCTTTAAATTGTAGGTGCTCTCTGAGAGACACTCAGCCCGCACTCCTCCTCTCGGTGCACCAAATCAAATTCGTGGCACCAGGCCCTGATCTCTATGGTGTCAAATGGAACCCGAGCAAAAGGAGCCGCGCGATCCCAAAAGCATAAAAGATATAAATGGATGCAGCAAACCCATCTAACACAAACCCTAGCACCCGGACCAGCCGCTGGTAACGGCCGGCGCTAAACAAGTCGTCGTTGATGTTTGGGAGGCGTCCCATCGAAAGTGGTCCAGGAGCCGGGATAGATACATAGGTTGTTGCATAGCTGCAAATGAGCCGTGAGTTCCAGACCATTGCGCACGAGCTATGGCCCTCTCTCACACCAACTGGGCGTCTCTCTGTCCCACATTCGAAAGGTTCGAACCGATTCACGTACAGCTCGCGTTCCAATAGATAGAGCCCCCCCCCCCTCCTATTTATGTATATTGGGTGACGTCCGATCGTGTGAGGAGGAGAAAATACATAAACAGGCATTCGCTTGTTCGCGCCCGTGCTTGCAGCTTGGACCCTCCGCCATCCATCAAACAACAGTTCATTACATTCCATTTCGATACCTTACTACATTCTAGAAGTTATCGTGTTTTTTTACACGCACTGTTCTCAGATTCACTGCACTGCCGCAAAAAATATATTTTAAAAAATGAAAAAATGATAGAACAAACGAAAAAAAGCACCAAATTTCTATAAAAATACGGCAAAGTTTCTAGCTTCACTAAAGCATCCTCAGAACTATTCATATATATAGTTTTACCTAATAATTTATTTCTTCGACCAAATTTCACTCGTCAAATATTCAAACCCCACTAAATTTCATTCAAACGTTAAATAAAAATTACAAAAAATAATTATTCTGAAAGTAATCTTTTAAAAAAACAATACACTCTAATTATCTTACTATGATAATTAGAGTGTAAGTGTAACGAGGGCGCGTTAAACTTAGAACACACATAAAAAAAGTTACAATTTATTTAGCAAATAGACAAATAAAAGTTTTTAAATATCCCCAAACATGATAAGAACCTTCTCTAAAATTAATGAATTTTAATTTTAAGAACGCTTAGCACGGACTATCGGATTTTAAACATTCTTTAATTAAACTTATTTAATATTTAATGAAGATCAAGACGAAAACTTGATCAAACAAACCAATGACTAGTCGTTCTCCGGCCGACGGCGCCACACCCTACACACCATGGCCACGAAAAGGTGAGTTCGACTGTCTGAAATCCGCCCAGCTAGATCGCAAAAATCGACTGACAAATCTAAAAAAAATAGTGAAGAAGGAAGGGGGTGGGTTAACTAAAATGTCCTCAATAGCATTTTCCTGCAATTCGCAAAAAAAAAGTTGGAACATACAGAAAACGAGAAATCGAATGAAAAGTTGAAGAGGGATTTCCAGTTTCACAAAAGCAACTGCGCAAACTGTATGAGTGCGGAGACTCCCGAGAACGTTATAGTAGTGTGTAGCGTCCAATCTGTGTACTTTATACGAGATGTAATTGAATGGCCAAAAAGACCAATTGGGCTCGTCCAGTTCATGGAATAGAATGCTGAGGGGTTTGCACTATAGCGAGAACCTCTTCCTTTGTCTGGCCGGACGCTGCCCTCCAATACCGTTGCGACCTATCACGTGATCCTGGTGGTGGGCCAATCGGAAGGAAGCACACAGAATGGTAGTTGGTCGAACGCACCCCCATAGGAATTACAGCTTGTCTCGTGTTTCCCTTAGAAATGAACCGGTCGCGTGTGTACAGTGTATCTCCTAACAGGTGGACCTGAGACCTGCGGTCAGAAATGTTAGCCAATTGCCCAGACTGCATCATACTGACTGGGGGTGACCAGTTGATCCATTGTCAAAATGTACTTCAATCATTTAAATTCAGTCCAAATGCACTTTCAACGATCACAGATAACCGATTAGGCAATAGGTCTATATAGCTATAGGTATATTTGTAAAATACAAACACAATTTGACCAAAAAATGAAAATAGAAGTTTAAAAATTTAAACTCTTATCAATAAAATGAAAGTGCTTAACAAACACAGTAGTCCCAGAAACTCGTTCGGAGAAACGCTACCCAAAGGTTTCGATGTCCATAGCCACTTTGGAAGCCCAGCGCATCTCAGGCGTCCAAAAGGTCACCTTTATTTTTCACCGATTCAGGTCGAAAGCAACTGGACAGTGTTTGCGAGGTGCTTTTTCCTAACAACCAACGCCCCATCGGTAGCTCTCCTCTCTCTCTCTCGCTCGTCACCCGAACAGAGGCGTTAGTTAATGCCGCTTTTATTCTTCCCGTATAATATAGACTGGAACGGTATTCGCCGCCGGGGACGGACTGACCGCGGGCCCCGGGGGCCTCTCTGGCTTGGTCAACGAACGTCTTGTGGCACAGGAAAATGTTTGTGCAAAAAAAATTTAAAAAGAAAGCATTTGTTCACTATTTCTACGTCATTTTACCCAATGAATGAAATTTTAAAACTCGCTGCTGCCCCTTGTACATAAGCAATTATTTCTAGCTGCGCTCCCGCGCATACAGTGATTGCCACCATACATAATGGTTAGGGAGAACAATAAGTACAGGGTAACGAGCTTCTTAGTTCAATGCAGCAGAATGTGAATACAGGTAGAAAATATTTTCCCCAGTATGCAAATCAGAGGGTGAGGTTTCTTGCCGGAATAGGCTCACTCATTTGTGTATTGGAATAACTTTCAGCCAAAAGAGAAGTGACGAATGCTGAACGATGTTCTAGTATTTTAAATATATATACTCAACCGTATATATATATTGCAGATTCACACTTATGATCGTGGCTAATTCAATTAAACTGATGCACACATACCAGTAAAATTGTGCTGAACCAGAACCAAAAATATAATTTAAAAAAAATAATTAAACCAAAAAATATGTTGTTCAAACATGCCAACCCCGCATTATGAGACGTGAAACTAAAAAATCAAATGCCGCTCCATCAATCAATTGCCGCAGATTGATTGACTTCCCCCATTCAAGCGATGTTTTACGGCGAAGGGAAAGGCGGGCCGCACAGGTTGACCGATCCTCCCGTGATGCACCCCTTTTCTTCCGCCCAAGGAGCACTCTCTCTCTCTCTCCCTCTCTCTCGCTTGCTATTACGTCCGCACACACACACGTGAGATCTCTGGAAAATAACAATGGCCAACAAGAAGAAGTGGCGTCCATTTTGGAATCCCCGTAACTCGTGGGGAGAAGTGGCGAAAGAGTTCATGGACTTCCTCATGAGCCCCATCCCCCTTCGAACTCTGCATGGAATTGGGAATCACGGTCTATCCATTTCGCTATACATCATTGGGACGTCATAAGAAAAAAGCCAGTGCTTCACGAAGTTTAAGCGCCTCACGACTACAGTCACGCTCTGTCCACCACAATTAAAAGCCCCAAACGGTCACAAACGGCATCACACACTATGAGGAACTGTCTATGTGGGCAAAAATTAAACAAAAAAGGCGGAATTAAAACAAGTTAAACTTAAACATACGTCGATAATCAACGTCACGTTAACTCTGACAAAGCGTTTAGTCGCCATCTTTGAAGAAAACTTGGCCATCTGAGAAACTATTCTCCAGATTTCGGCTTTTTTGGTGGAATATGGGGTTCTCCGGAGGACATAAAGGTGCGGATTACAGATCCATGCTCAATGAAAAAAGAACTAAAAAGAGGAGAGGAAATGGGGGGGGGGTGTAGTGGGGCACGATGGAAAAGACACACAGATGCAACCACCGCCACAGAACAACGGCTATATACGGCGGATCCGCGCGTCTTGGATCTATATCTTCGATCCGTTGGTCTTAACTCCACCTCCCAACTCACCCCCATATCCTTGCCTTCCTCCACCTACCCAACAACATCGCCACCAACTCCCAGCCAACGATATTCTTTTTCGCGTGTCGTTGTCGTCGCGCGCCGCGCGCGTCCCAGAGAGGGAGGGAAGCGCATTTCCCAATTCCAACGAAAAGGCTCAATTTGGGTTTTTCGCCCGGCGATAGAGGCGGAATAAAAGAAATAGAGGAGAGCCTCTGCCTATTCATGGGAACGTGAGCTTTCTATATTGGCCGTGTCACCCGGGCGTCATCTAAACTCTCCCCACCTTCATCCAACACTCCCATCTTCAACACCACCACCCACGCAACGCATCACACCATTCCAACGTCTCCCCCCCCCCACCTTCCCCTGGCGGAGATCTACCCCACAACTGTGCTCTATTGCCGACATTCTCTAACAGCAGAGGGCGCTGGAGCCGCTAGATTCCCTGGGGTATCACTGGTATTATTCGTGGATGAGGCGAATGTAAATTTATGATAAACATTGGAAAAAGTTCGAGAGGGCGCCTTTTAAGTTTAATTTATTTTTATTTGGATAGAAACTTACTTTCAAAACAATTTAATATTTCACAATTGGTTATCAAATCCAAGATGCCCGCACATTATCTCTCGTCTTTCACGATTCAACATCTGTATTGCTGCTTATCTTCTGACAAGGCAGTTGAAATCCCAGATGTAACTAGACGAAAAGCTTGCGCAAAAATAATTTAATGCATTACAATTGGTGCAAGTCAATATTTTGAATAGGTCTTTTTCATGGAAACTCCGATCATATCCGAATATGTCCGACGGATGAACCAATTCGAAATCGAACCCACTATCCATTGATTCGCAAATAGACACTCTAACCAGGAAAGAAATACGATTGTACAAGTAGCTCGACTTATTCATGCGCAAGTGCAGGCATGCGTAATCCAAGATGACCGATTATGTCTGTTGTCAGCGACGTTCCAAATAATTGAAAAAACCTCTCAACGCCTATCAGCACCTGAAACAAAGGTCTTTATCAAGACAAAGATGGTCCCAAAGACGGCGCCATCCGCGACGTCGCGTTAAGCCCACGCACCAACAGGACAGGATGCAACTCGCGCGTCGCATCCTTCTCCTTCGATCCAGGGGGTGCGCGGTTCTCGTTACATGTGCAAGCCACGCGTGAAATCAATTTACACTTAATGCCTAGTGGTTAGGAACCAATCAAACAATTTACTTCGATATATTCCGAGAGCACTCGATGCGCCGAGAGAGAGAGAGAGACAGAGAAATAGAGAGCAGGGAGGCGACAAGAAAAAGAGCGTTACCGGATCTCGGTCGGAACGGAGAATCCAAAAAAAAAAGAAAAACACTTTTTGAATCCAACCGAAAAGAGACGATACACAAGGTATGCATATATCCCTTATCACACCATCAATATATGCACCGCAAACCGTGGCAACGTAAACTGGGTTAAAAGTTTAATCGCAATTGCGAAAACTTCAAATAAATTGATTCGGTCGGTCAGAAATGTTTCATCACACATGCACTAAAAGAATAATATGCTTATACCTCGATATATTTATCCCCTATCATAAAATATGTACTGAAGTAATATTTCAATCATTTTAATAAAATCAACGTAAATCTAAAACCAGTCAACCGATGGCGCATTTCATTTTCAATAATTGGTATTCAATAGTTTAGAGTATTTAATTACAATAGAAAATTTTGAATCCATACAAACAAATCTGGAGACTACGAAGTTAACGCTCCTTTGTGTAGCATTACGATTTATTTTTTATTCGACGTTACACAGTAAAGATTACATAATAAAGATTCACAAATATAAATATTTTCGTGACGCGAAACAAATGATAAAGTTGCAAGACTAAATTAATTTAATATAAAATTATTTTCTAAATTGAATAGCTATAGCAATTATAATTTAAAAAAAATAATTGTTGAAACATCAATAAAATAACAGTACACGAAAAAAATTTAGGAGAAATTTATGTTCCACCTTCGGTCAATGAGCACGGCCCATCTATACGATTTTAAAAAATAATTTCACGTCAACACTTTTTAGAAATCCTTAGGGATTATAGCTTGACCACGACTTGGATGAAGTGGACAAGAGAAAGAATAGGACGTGATATTTGTTGTAGCCAGTTGTTAAATTGCTGCCAAACAACCTCAATCGAAAAAAATAAAATGTCATTCGAAAAATACAAACGCCCGCAATCAGAAACGACAGTCGCAGCGGCGACGTCAAGTGAGAGGAGACGGGGGCGCGTTATATAACCGAGATTTATTACCTCCATCTGCGCACCATCCTGCACACAGGCAAGAGACCAACAACGAGCCACTGAAATACGCCATTTGTCGGTTTTACGACAACGTCAAGCTAATGAAATCACCGGCGTCACTCATAAACGGTCAAGAACCATATTTGTTTTAGCCTTTAGTCGCAAGCTATAACAAAATTCAGCAATTCTTCTTGGTTGGGGAAAGAGGGTGTGGCGGGGGAGGGGGGGGGGCAGTACATACTACTTCGATGTGCAACGCCCTCTATAAACGTTGTTATGGAATTAGACATCTATTCCACATGAACGAAAACATCTTTCAAACGAAACATTGTTTTAATATCCCAAAATGAAGAATTTCTGCAGATACTTGTAGAAAACTTTTCAATTATCGTGGCATCATCTTTTGGCAGTTAGACTAAAGTGACCACTGTTTGTGGATTTCTATAGAAATACTCAAATCGACCTCTATATAAAATAAAGAATCCGATAAATATTGTGTTCGAATAGCGCAACACAATTTACAATTTAATCTCAAAGGGTTAAAAAATATTTAAAAGACCTGAGGTCGGCGAACGCACACGCCGCCTAGTTTCAAGTAAGTAAAAAAAATGTACACACAAAAGAACTCAGGATGATGATCCTGCATAAGTTATCATAATAAATCATCTTATTTCAATTTGGTCTTTGAGATTTTAAGTTGATACAGAAAAACTTGTTTCGTCTCGAGTTCCTTTAGTGCAACATGGAATCTTCCTTCCCCGGTTGTACTTTGTATATAGGAAAAAAATTGTCGGAAGACGTTTTATTGCATAACAGCGTCCACATCTTCCACTTCTATTAGCTTCGAACAAAACCCCTCAGAAATTGGTAACAAGGAACGACGCCTGTTGACTTGCCAGACATTTTGAGTTTACGAGGCCACCGGAATCCAATTTCGGGGTCAGCAAAACAGTCGCATTACGAGTTCAACATCACAAAATGGGCTGTCGTTCCAAAATAAAATAAAAAAACTCAAAATGTAAATGGAAACGCATTATACGCTCGTATCGAATACTGTATAGCCGAATTCGATAAACTTGTAAAATTGCCATTAAATTGTTGATACGGTTCAAATTCTTCCCCCCTGCGTGAACTTATAAAAAAAACACAACGATTTCATATTCCAAAACGTTGGTCATGCTATAGAAGCAGAACTTAAGGCGCAACGCATCAGCTGATATTTTGGGAAACTAAAATACGTTGTTCAGTTTTGTTTCGAGCAAGAAATAAATATGTCTATGCAATAAACATGATCCGCCTTCCATTTAGAAAAATAAATCATCAATAATTCAATTTTCCGAACTTTAAATTGACAATAAAAAAACAAGAAACCATAGCACACTTTATGGTCTTGAGTTGAGATTGCTTACGAATCAGGTTTGCATAAGAAATACATTTTTTCTATCATTTTCAACTGAATTGAATAATAATATAGCAATTTCTTCATCGAAGCATCGGGGGAGTGCCGGTGAGATATAGGAGATTATGTTCCCAAAAAGACGCTTTAACTTGCATTGCATGTTTAAATGACGTTCCACAAATTTCGGACACATTCAACCGTTTTCTCCAGCATATTCGAGATGAAAGTTTGAGCCGAATCAAAAAGAAAAACAACACCCCCAACACGGTGGAAATGCGAAATTAATATCTATCCGACAAAAACTATCAACATCGAATTAAATCAAATCCCGTCTCCACTGGCTAAAGTGAAACTGCCAACGTGACCAGCAAAACAAATTTAACCAATAGGGACAGGCGTACGAATATGGAGGAGGTGGTTGGATGAAGAAACGGAACGGGGAGCTCAAGAAATTCTATTATACCTGGATCACCGATACGAAATCCTCGGGGCTTAAGACCAACAACAGATCCCTCGGGCTACATATAGTGCCAGCTTAAGTCCCCCCCAAACACACACCATATACTGTCCGCGAGCACACACACAGAAAAAGTTCAAATAGGCTATCAACTGCACTAATACAGTTCTAGCACGGAAAGAGATTATTATACGAAAAAAAGTAAATTACGAATTGGATTTTTTCCCCGTGTGTTTCGAAAAACTGTTGTCCTGATTCGGAAGCGAACTATCTAGCAGATTAATAAAACCCTTGTAAACGTCTTAGGATAAACTACTGATAAAAGTGCAGCTGTACATGTGGAACTGCATGACATGCATAGTAAAAATACTCAGCATCTGCAGCCCCGTACATGCCTGACTATGGTCATTGTGTGTTATCACTAGGTGGAGCATATTTCGTTAAGTGCCTCCATGTCACCGCCAGTGGCGCTTTGTCCTCCAAATCCCAATTCACCGCAAAGGGACCGGGAAAAGCTTAATGGACGATAGGCTAAAAACCCATTGATAGTCCTCCGAACATTACTTTAAATTATACAGAAGTTTTGGAACAACAGCATACCAACTGTTTATGCGGATCGCCACCAGAGGACACAAATTGCTGTCATGCTCGAATAAACGAATGAGAGGATATCCAATCGAAGATAACGAATGACATGATAAAAAAAATTGTGAAATTATGTACAAACACATAATCAGCGGACAGACAAAGTAAATTGGAAAACTATTTCTCAATGATTGCGACCAATTTTTGTTATAAAAGTATTAATATTACTAGATGGGCTTCCCTTCGACAGCAGGTGTCGCCGCTAGTGGCGCGCGTTACAAAGTGCCACCAGAGAGAACTGCACGACAAACCGACACAATACTTTACAAAATAAAACGAACATTAACAAAAAGTTGGCCCACCACTGGGATAGACAAATGGTCAAGCTGTTGGCTTAACCGAGCGAGAGAATATAAACGTTGGGAACAAAAAATATCGCCAGTGTTGTACATACATGTAATTTGTCGAGTCTATTTGGTACATAACGGTCCTATAACCTCCTAAGATCAGATCCCACAGTTATAAATAAGTTTTCCAAAACAAGCCTGTTTTCGCTGGCCCGTACTTGCTGCACCAATTGCTATTGCTTGCAAAGCGACTCATGAGAGAGAAACTGACCAATTGTACCGCATCGATCATGAGATTGGAAGAACCTGGTGACCTAATAATTGCTCTCTATTAATGAACGACTATTACGATACGCACTCCTTTTTAAAAAAATAAAATAATGAATTCCTTTTTGTCACTCGAGTTAATAAAGGAAAGAAAATAATTATTAAGTAATCCAGAATCAACAATGTGTTAATATTAGTCCCAACCAGATCACCAAATCGTTTAGGAGAACACACTTTGGTTCCTAGGCGGATAAATCTGGACATGGTATATAAGTCTCGGCAAACGTGCGCGTGACACTTACACCTCCTAACCCACCCCTATTTCGTGCTACCCCCCTCCCCCTTATACCCACCCCCTTATCCACCGTCCCGCAACATGAACGAAATGGCCATTTTTACGACGCCTACTAATACAACTCTATATACTGGCAGCAAATGATATACCGCGGCCATATTATATATCTAGCGTCTATATATGAACTTTCGATCAAATATATTTGTGGGCGGACGGGGGGGGTGTATTGCATACACCCTGCAGCGGGATGGGGAAGTCTCCCTCCACGCGAAAATGGCAGCACCAAAATCAGCGCATTTATATTCGGACAAACTATAGGCGGGCGGAGTGTCGCTGGGCCACTGCTAGAGACACATGGGGTCCGTACGACCATTTACAAATGGGAGTAAATCCTTTACAAGCCCCAAAGACATTACGAGGCGTAGAACGATGAAGACCTACTTCTTGATACGGAAGTCTGTCAGGAAACTGTGGCAGTATTGTAGACGTCGGACACAGCCACTCTTGCTCGAGCGCCATTTAATTGACGAGCATTTCCGTAAATATATTTTATGCACTGATCAGGCCGAAGCGGTGAAAACAAAATCTATAATGTGCGATAGAGACTCTACTAACCCTGATTTTAGCATCACATGGCACGCAGAACAGCAGGGTTAGTGGCGCTCCTAGTGGCGAGAATGAGGATCGACGCTGTCGGTGGGCGTGTCCCGGTACAATGGAACCAAAAATGACTCGAATTCCCTATTGTTTCCTATATTCGGGTATCCAGTTGCATGCCTTACAGTTCTTTGATCAGGTTGTCGACTTGCAACAAAGATGACGTTTCCATCAGGGTGGATCGCCCGGTTGTTTGTATAAGGTCGGGGACAGGCGGTCGCCGCTTTTATGCCATTTCGATGTACACGAAAACCTGCGCTAGTAAATTCATGTTCTTTTTTAGTATTATATTTTCGGAAAGACGTAGTCGAACCATACAACTGTAAGGAGCGAACTCCACAAGCCACTGAATTGTCGCTCACTTCAGAACAGAATCATAACCTAATACCTATAACGTCTAAGCCTACGCGCCTCGGTCAACGTCAAAAACGTCGCCCTTCGTCAACGCCGCAGAGGCGCTCCGAAATTATGCGCTGCGGTTAGCCGCTACTCGCTATCCAATAATTAAGCTCTACCGTTGTTTAATAAAAAGCCCCAACCGTTGCTAATCTCTAGTAGTGCTACAGTTTAACTAATGACGAGCCGCGCGCTCCTGCTTCGTCGGGAGGTTCGTAACTGTCTTCAATATATATCTATCCACGTACCCGTTTACTGGTTGGACCGTAACCGTGACTTGACTGACAAAATGATGGAGGCGAGCGTGTGAGGTGGTATCTGCTCACATAAAAATTCGAAATAAATTTGTGTATATAGAGGGGCCTATACAGATACACTCACTGTACGCGTACATTGACGGTGTAGCGACGCTCCGGGAATGAAGTCGTGCGCGTATGTGGGAGCTACGAATAGGATATGGGAGGAAAAATTGAACGTAATAAGTACTAACCAGACGGGTAGTGTTCTGGTACAAGAACGGTTTGGAGCAACAATCAATGAAAGAAGCGATGTTGCATTATTTTACGCATACATTTCGAGATGGTTGAGATAGATCTTCTTGAGAACGAACAACGAACGCCGGAAGCGGCGCATAGATAGATGCGCATTTCGTCTTCCCGTGACCACAGCTGCAACTCAAATCAACTTGTCATCGTAATAATATAGTCGGGCTACAGCTTCTTCTTCGTCAGGTATCTTCAAATGATTTAGATTTTGATAAATTAAATAAAAATCTGACCCCCTAAGGGAGGAGTGCAGGAAGGGACTCGATTTGCTAACGCGTCCTCTTCGTCTATATGGGTGGCGCCACTACTACTATGGAGCCAGATAAAATAGTACCGAAGCACGCCGTGTCGGATGTCGAGTTAAGGACGATGTCTTAAGGACAATGAATACTAGATAGATATTGCAGTGTAAACCGACCGTCACAGTAATGGTGGATATTTGAAAATAACTTCTCGTTGACCAACGCCATAGTCACCAAAAATAAATTGAAAACGTTAAAATTTAGATCTTAATTAGATTATGTGGCCCAGTAAGTAAACGATCTAAATTTTAACGTTTTCAATTTATTTTTGGTGCCTACGACGGAGTGTAGCGTTGGTCAACGAGAAGTTATTTTCAAATATCCACCATTACTGTAACAGTCGGTTTACATTGCTATATCTATCTAGCTGTAATTGTCCTTAAGACATCGTCCTTATTATAGTGCCAATTTGAAAGCACAACTTATTGATTTACCAGTCTATGCCATTTCGTCATAGCAAATGTTATCGGAATAGTCCGGGCGAGCGACCGTCAACGATAGCCAACCGTCTCAGGAGGATGGAGCGGTCCAAATCTCCATCTACTCGAGTATATTTACTGTACACATGCACAGAGAGGCGGAAGAAACAAATGAGGTGCTCCTGCATGGGTGCGGTATACTCACAGTCGGTAGAGCTTGGGCATGCTGGAGAAGAGCATGTTGGGCAGAAACCGCAATCTGTTGTTGTTCAGGCGCCTGAAAACGAGATAGGAGAGAAAAACAAAATCCGTCAACAAATCCAGGAATAACATATTTGTCTCGGTCGGGGGCCGCACGGCGCGATCCCCCGAAACACACACACACACACAACATATACAAGTATATCCGAGCGTAGACAGAGATGGGGAGAGATATATGGGTGAGTGACTTGGCATGGAAATGGACAGAAGGCAATGATAGAAATAATACAGGGAGGAATGTAGAGGTAACTGATTTAGGAACCATTCCACCTTTCAAGCGAATTTTTAAATTTCTTCCACACCATTGAAGACTTTTTTTTAAAGATAAAATTATCGAAATGTCGCACAAAATAGAAGACAGGAAAAGACAGGGGAAGACTAGGGAAAGTCAAAAGTGGCAAATTTGTTTTTCAGCGCATGAAGCCGCTTTTCTAGCAGAATTTATTACAACAGTGATTTTAATAAATCTCATACTGCAAAATTATGAAGACACATTTACGTAGAAGGCAGAATGTTTCTGAATACACCATTTTGTTTTAGTTAATCAGAAACTTATTAAATTAAACGAAGATGCGTATCTGAACAAAAATGATTTATGATTTTATTATGACAAAACCCGTCAACAAGGACGAATATAACCCATGAACGTAACGCAATTGATTGACAAATCAGTGGTTAATTCAGAAATCATAAGTTGCATATATTAAGAGAGTAATGAACATGATGCACATCAGCGTACAGAGTCGCAGGAAAGTAGTCGCTTGGACTATCGAGTATCGTGAACTATGAAGGGCTACCGAAAACCAAAGTGGTGTTCGATAGTGGATAATAATTTCGGTGGCGGCCCAGCACAAGTGGGACCAATTAACTAACTTCATGAGTATGGATGTAGATGAAGGCGGTGAACAAAAGAAAGCCTCAGGCGTTCACAAAATGGCGGAAAATTCCTTTTATTGTTAAGGATATTGGAGGTTCTTTCAAGCTCAGATTGACATGGTAGGTCTATCGAAAGGAGAAGCACCCCCCGGAACCTGTACCGCATTGCATGCACTAAGACGGCGCATCGAGGTGGGCGTGGGTCACTTGATTATGCGAAGAACATTCAGGAGAAAATATTTGAAGAACAAACTTATTGAAATGGTGAAGCAAGATTTCCATCGGTCGATAATGCCGCGCTTCACGACAAACAAGAATACGCGCGAACAAACTGTTCGAAACTGCCATTACTGTACTAAGACCTGCTACTTTGCATACAATAAGAATTGCAATTTGTCAGAGCTAAATTGTCGAGGAATGCAGGTAGAGGATGTAGAGAGAAAGCATTTCAACGTCGAAACAAATTCCATCTAATTTTGCAATAGATAAAAACAATTCTGTCAGCCGCAAAACGTTTCGATCCATATTTTGGAATAAAAAAATATTTTTTAAAAGTTGGGGATCGAGGAGGGCTGCACGGACTAGACAAAAGAGACCAAAAACTTTCTTCCAAATTCTTCCCATTCAATGTATGAATGGAGCAGCCAGTAAAAGTGCTCCAATGAAAAAGAAAAGAAGAAAGAAAGAAAAAAAGTTGGGCGAATTCGTCAAAAACGAAAGAAAGAAAAAAAGGAGACTGGAGAAAAAAATCCCAACAACATTAAACAAACAATTCCTAGCACGGTCACATCAAGAACGACAACGAGTTATGGCTCGGCGCGCCTCTCTCACTCTCTTTGCCTTTCTCTCGCCTTTCCCCACCGTGTTTTATTTGCTGTCGCCGCATTATTCGAAATTCGAATTCTCCATCACGCGTCGGGATCTCTTTGACGTAGCGAACGCCTAGGGCAACAAAAATAAAAAGCGCCCCATCCCTTTTGAATAGTTTGCTCTAGCATTTCGCTTCAACGTCAGGAATTTTCAATTTGTAGTTGAATTCGCCTTGCAGTTCGACAACGCGCTGTTATCTATTTGTCATTGGACAATAGAAATGATAAAGCCATTTCATCTCCACTAATTGCACAATGGGAGGCGGTGCAAATGTTGCCACCAGCACCAGGCAAATGTCGTCACGACAATCCATGACGGGAATCGAACATGGGACCGTCCGATCACAAATAAGTTTCACAAACGGTTTGAGATGGCTACGTACATGTAAGAAGACTATTCGTTAAAATTGAGAATTGTCATTTCGGGCACTTGTACGTATCCACCCTAAATGTACGCTTCATCAGGTACTCCTTAGAAGAAAGATATTTAGCGATCCTGCACCAGCAGATCCATTAACAATATTCTTCAGGGGCCTCCGCAGATGGGAGAGGGGGACTACGTTACCAAAATCACCGCGAAACACTAAGGTGCAAATGTACGGTTCGGAAATATTTTTTAAAGCAAATAAAATACACGTTGGCGCCACAGGCTACAAGTCAAATGTCATCTAAGAGCCTCCAACGTGTCGTTCGCCCTGAGCAACATCCCAGGTCGCCCTCCCCGCCCCCAAATTTCAACAAAACACTGATCAGACGGACCAGCCCCGTTGCCCAACCGGCGCAGGGATGCCCGATGCTGACCACAATCGAACCGAAAACCACAATAATGATATATAGAGAAGTGACTCGTTAGTATTCCGGTCGGCGTTCCCCATTAAAGTTTATTTTTTTAGGAACGCGCGTGGGTTCGGCCCAGTGCTCGGCCAGGCGTCGGCGTCGAACCAGGCAGCGCTGCCAGACAGACAACAATTTTCCCTTAACTCCAACACGCACGTAACAACAAAAGAAAAAGAAAAAAGCCCAAACGTCTGACTTTGTGTAAAGACCGCAGCCTACCGTGCCAACATAATTAAATTAACAAGTCTTGTAGCCACAATTTATTTTGGAGGGAGAAATGAAAAGGATAATAGGATTATTTAGTTGATTAGCAACTTAGTACAGACGAAGACAAAAAAATCTTCAATCTATATTATCAGATCTTGAAGAAAGGCAAAAGTTCAGAAACGATCTTTTCATTGATGAGTTACAAAGTCATAAAAATAAAAGCATAAAAATTCAGTTGATTTTTAAAAAATCCAAATTTGTACGCATCGGATTGCGATGTGCGTGATTGCGGGTTCAATTCCCAGCAGAGAGCTTCGGAATTTTTCGGGGGTGAAAAAATTAATACATGCGCCTTCCTAAGGAAGTAAAGTCGTGGCACCCGTGCCTATAGGCAACGTAAAATTACCAGGGTATGGTTTTCCCTGGTCGGGAAACCATACCCAGGTCCCCACCCCGTGACGCGTTGAGGCTGAGTATTATTTTTTAACTCTTTGTTAAAAGGCTTGCCAACTTTTGCAGCCTCTCAACGAAGAGTTCGAAAATAATTATAAATAAATAACGGCGACCTTTTTTTCAAAATGTTTGCGACTAGCTGTGTAGAACAAAAATACAAGAAAAGCCCTGATGGGTGGCAATTGCGGGGAGCCGACACCAGGGGTCGCCGGCAGTCGCGAGATGTCAGAAACTGTGATTCGCGGTTGGCCGGTCAAGCGGAAACGGACGAACACGAAAAGGAACTTGCGCCGATCATCACGTTTACCAATTAAAGTGGTCCGTGCGTAAGACAAAGTTAGCGAAACATAGGGAGGCGAATACCGGATCCGTTTAAGTCGCTAGTGTTTAGGGTCAAACCCACCTAGCTACTAGGCTGCGGTGTACGTTCTAGAAGACACGGAGGTCGCCAGCGAAAGCCCCTCAAAGTGTAACTAACACCATTAACAACGCTTCGATAGGTCGCCAGACTATGAATTTGCTCATTTAGGTAGCTAGTAGAGCGATCCCAGCGGCAGACGTTCGCACTAATTAAGCAGTGCGCCAATTATCGCTGGATGATGTATCCAACACAATACAAAATGGCCGACACGTACGCGTTCACAAACGGCTTCGGTGTGACACGGAATCGTTGCGGGGATTCGGTAGGATAACCCGGGTAGTTCAGACGATACTGCACAAATTCCTGCGAATAATATAATAAATATAATGACTAGTGAAAATGGTGGGCAATGTGATAGCATTGTGCGCCATCTCTATAGCTATTTCAACGCGTAGACCATGAAAGAAGTTCTGGATTAAATTATTCCACCTATTACACTACTTCAACAGTTACCGAGCCATCTGTGCTTTCGTTGGTTTAAACCCTGGGAAATTTATTAAGTGACATGCTAATCAAATTATATTTGAATAATATTTATAATAACAAAATGACCACACTAAGACCACAAATAGCAGAACCTTCTATTGGACATCAAATTAAAATTCCAGTTATACTCAGTAATTCTGTAAACAAATTATGCCTCTAACAGTGCGCCCACACCATATTATCTCATACCGAGATTGATACACTGTAATACATGCAATTGATATGATATTATTTAATACACATTTGAGTGCTTATTGAAAGATCATTATCTGGTTAACCACGAACGTTGACATTTCGCTTTCTTGTAATGTGTCACAAATGTCTTTAGGTGTGCACTTCTTGATGCACTGGAATTTATGTGAACTAGCCTCAACAGGACAGAATCGCCACTTGCAAAACTTCAACTGAACGGAGGAGCTATACATCATCATTAGGCGTATATGGGATTTAATTTGACGTTAAATCTCAATTCGTCGTACACGCAAGAGATCCGCTTCGACAATAACAACCAATTAGCTTATTTCCATCTCTCTGAGTCTCTCTGCTTGCTCCACATAATCGAGACGTCATCTCAGGATCTTACTGGAGTGACACGCATGCCAGAATAGCCCTCCTGAGACCCGAACCTGAAATGACCTATTATTTTAAGAGTTATTTAACAGACTTTACTCAATCAAACAGCATACAAAGTAATACATTTTATGATATCTTCACGGTACAAGAAGCTTAGCCAATTATGGGTTTCGCAATTACCCCTGGTACCCCTAATTGGATTTTCTTAAGAAAAATAATATAAAAGTTTTATAAAACAATTATTTTAAGATATCTTCACGGTATCTGCTCTGTTTAGAGGAGCTATGAGCGCTGCGCTTTCTCCAAGGGTGGCGCTCACTGTATCATTTCGCGCAGGTGACGGCTGGTCTAAATTATCGCCGGTGGTGGTGGGATAATTGTTTTTCATCAGCACAATTATTTTTTGATACTCGATGATCCTAGACGGCTACGGTCGATGCCGCTTTTCAGTTTCCTGAGGTCTCTTGAGGATTCCTCAATTCGGCTCCTCGCCCACACTTCTTCGAATCGTAATTATATCTTAACCTCGCTACTTTTATTATCTTAATAAACGCAATCATATTAATTTTGAAAAAGCCAAATCTTGGAACTCAGGATGGAATATGTGGGCATACGTGGGGGAAGCGAGGAGAATTTAGGCTTCCTAACCGGATTATATTCCGGATCCTGTTGTACGGTGATGGGGATGTTCCGGTATGGGGGTGGTGAACGAATTAGAAAAAATATTAATGTTTTATATGTATTTTTATACATAAGGACGCTGATATCTGATAAACTACGATAAACAGGGGTAATTCGAAAAATTCGCGAAACCCATAACTGGAAATCTAGCTCTCAATATGAAGAACAAAATGTGCTACAGCGTAATGAAGATTGATCAAAAGATGGGCAATTTTTAGTATGTGGTAATTACTGGCGTCCCACGCTCAAGTAAACCTACAATTTGAAATAATGGCCGGGTTCAGGCGATGTCCACCAGATCCATCACATGGTAGCGAATTCGATTTTGTAGATTTATTATTTGTTATATTTGCATATATATTTTTTTAATATATTTGTTCCAGCAATTTCTTGAGTGGGTCTTCCTGACTCGACCAACCACAGCTTCTGTCGCCAAACTATAAAAGAAACTGAGTGCTTCATCACATATGAAGAAGGTTCACGATATTTCAAACATGTCTGCTATCAGCTAGTCGTCCCCACAAGCCCATGCATAAAATTCCGGCGGCTTCCCCATTCCTCCCCATCAGATAAATATATCTTCATAGAATAATTATCAGCATATTCCATTAAGCATGTCGAGAAAATTTAAATATCAATAAAGTCGGTTCTAATTTACTGACTTCCCCAAGATCGCGGATCGACCGACGAGCAAGATATATTTTCTATGAATTTGAGTGACCCAATCAGAACGAAGCAACTAATCATAAAACCAAATCTCATTGGTAGGCTTTTTTCATGTATATGTTTCAATGGCAGACAGTTTGCATCACCAGTGAAACATACTAATAAAAAAAGGCATAGCCCACAGCTTAGTCCTATAAAACGTAAAATGGCGAATCTTCCTTGTTTTTGGCACCATGTTACCTTAATGTTCTAAATGTCATCCTTCAGTGTCTCTCCCCTGATGGTGTCAATAGCATTGTCAGTATATAGACGTAAGGGATGAATCTGAAAACGATGTCTCATCCAACATTTACGAGTAATATAATCGTACAAGTTTTGTTCCTAACAGTTGTGATCGAGAACCATCTAGCGAGCTCTGTAAATTCTCCGTTGAAACATTTCCGGAAGATGGCGATTGGAGATCAATAATATTATTGTATTACAAACAGGATTGGTATTTCCAGCCTATAATTTAATA
Source organism: Mycogona germanica (assembly GCA_034698785.1). Classification (NCBI taxonomy): domain Eukaryota; kingdom Metazoa; phylum Arthropoda; class Diplopoda; order Chordeumatida; family Chordeumatidae; genus Mycogona; species Mycogona germanica. The sequence goes on along the minus strand of JAQGBY010001634.1, from coordinate 3,329 downwards.
ATACTTCGGAAAAATTAAGAAAAATCTCATTATTAAAATACAATGACATAAATAACTACGATAGTAAGTATCCACTCGCTCCAGTCTTCCTCGAAATATCCTTGTCAGCTTGTTCACTTAGGTGGCCCGGGGGCGAATAATTTCAACATGACAACCGACGCAAATCAATAGTCACGAACGAAGAAAACGGAGAAGTAAGGATAAAAAAGAGAGATAATAATGAGTAAATGATAAGCGCTCTCTCCCCCCCCCCTCCAATTTGCTGCAGTTATCAAAATTTATAGTTCGTGCCAACTTCAGTTTGCTGATGTATTAGACGCATTTACTTAGTAAAGGTTTTCGTTTCTCCATACTGTAGACGTATTTAGGCCGCACCACTAAATGGGGTCTCCTAATAATAATCATAATCGCAACCCATATTAATGCGCAAGTTTTAATGACTACAAGCCAACGAGGGTCGTTCAAAAAAGAAAAACACCTCATAACGCCAAACGCAGTGAGGAGTTCGGCATAAGAATGTCGGATGGTGACCAAATGTTTTTTAATATAAAAAAACAGTATCACTACAATAGGCGCTACGCTTTGTCGCTAGGTGAATGACTGTTGCAATTGTACCCACTAGTGGTGTTCAATTCGATAATTCACCTATAATTGTGCTAGGAGCGCTATGGAACTATAGAAACGATAAATTGCGCGCAACGAACAATTGTCTAAATACCCGCAGCATCGATCATTCATTTCGATAATTCTCTGATCTCATCAGTAAAGGTTGTTCGTAAAGGTCGTACATGAACTGAGCAATATGAAAAAATTTATTTCACGCGGTAGACATAACTGTTTCCGTTAAAGATCTGAAAAACAGAAATGATTCCATTCATTCGTCTAATCAAGGCAAGATGTCAGACTACACATGTTACGAGTAACAATATTTTTAAATGCATCATCATCTAGTAACTGGTATCATGATCAACCAACCCCCACATTGGTTTAAATAAAGATTTCTAGGAGGGAGTTTATTTTTCACGTGGGATCCACGTTTCAAACAATGGTAGGCTAGATTCGTAGGCGATAGAGCACGACGACATCAGATTCGGAAAGACGTGAGCCAAAAAAATTGAACGGTAGAATCTGGTTGATCCGGTATCTTAACACAACACATTGCTTATGGTGGTCGTCAACCGAGACGCTGCCCCTCTGCAAACAAAGGAAATTTCAATCCGTTTGTTTCATCAGTCATCTTGGAGCCTTGAGCGACATTGTGAGTCCCTGCTGAAAATTTTGGCTTTTAAACAAAAACAAAATTAATGATGCCTGAATCACCTTTTCAAATGGTTCAGAAATTTTTTTCGCAATAACGAGTTTATTAAGTAAGGCAACATATGACGTCACGTTTTACCCGTTGTCAAAGTACGTCGTACGTCGAAAAAGCGCAACACCTTGATAATTGCGAGTGGGCCAAAAAAGACAAACTGAAATTGTTAAAAACATTGTCCTACAAGAGACTTCTTTGGAGTTCAAATATTGAGCACTACCAACATGGAGTCTTGCATTGAAAAAACGCTCTCATGATTGCCAATCGATTTGCGAATATGACCAAATTTGCTAAACGATGTAAAAATAGTAGGAAACCATTTTTTGTGTTTTAAGGACTTGGAAACTACGCGCTTGTGGTCGTTCAGGAAGCGGTCACGTCAGCTCGTGGTCTAGCCTTACAACCTCCATGGTGGAAATAGTTCATCCCGTATCCGAGACCACCTCCCCCAACCCTCACACACTCTCATGCCACATCCCTCCTTGGGCGCGCATAAAAACTAATAAGTTGGGCGCGACTCAGCCTCGCTGTAAATACGCGGCAGCGACTTCATATGGGATAATGGAAAAAAAAAGAATAATTAAGTTGGCCTGCTGACTTGCTCGCGCACAACAAACGCGTTCATTGTTCTGGTGGCGCGAGCACGAGCGCTCGTGCTGTTGTGGCCGACGGAACCAACATTGCAAGGAAAAGCTCTCGGGTGACCTCCTGAGATCCGAGAAGAAAGGATACAAGTAATCTTTCACAGATTTCACGTTTATCCCAGGCGTGTTGATCTGGTGGCTTACGTCACTTGTTCACAAAATGAGCTAAATGAAACCGATACTTCAAAACTCTGTAATCTGCTAATGCTCATTTAGGCAAAAAATTCCCTGCGCATCGCGCCCTAAGTGCACACATGTGGGCACGGAGTCTCAGGAGGATGTACATGTACCATGTGTAATGCCAATTCTTGGTGTTTTGAGTACAGGTAATTTTTTGCCGTGTGTCGAATCTCGACTGGTTCACTATTTTGGTGGCATCGCCATCAGGGAAGAAATCGACGAAGCCCTACATTTGTGATTCTTTCTCAAGGCGGCGCCACTTCCGTTTCGTTCGATGTAACCGAAATTTACTTTTTGCTCTAATCCACCTTTAAACGAGCTACACTGTATATTTTCATAACACTAGATTTTTTGTTACTCATTTATTATTAACAATCTTTAAACATTAGTAATCGTTCAAGCAACACACAGTAGTAATCTTTAAACATTAGTAATCCTTATTCTCTCTGTAAACGACCGGCTTATTTAACATACATGAATCAACCGGCGTTGAATTTGTTTATATTAAAGCAACGCGCGAAAAGATTAAGCGATTAAGAAAAAAGGTCCATCGTCGCATAACATGGCGCCATTAGCGTAGTATACACACACATATAGTATTCAGAATCTTCTGGGTGCTGCCAGGCATGCAGCGGTGGCCTACATCTTTTTTTTTCTCCGGCCGGCGTGAGTTGAGTTAATTCGCCACGGAGCAATTATATTTTGTTAGCGAGGCTCCCCCCTCATCACGACGTAACGAGTGGGCGAACAAATAATTATGCAAATGCGCGTGCACGTATGGAAAACAAAAATATTCTACCCACTATCTTCCCTTCCCCCCTCCCACCTAGAGCTCGTACATCAAAGCCGACTGCGTCGGGCAGCGTCGGGCAACAGGAGACCCTACGTCGGTGTCGGTGACCGAGCCTGGCGGGAAAAGTGGGCAACATTCGACCAAATCACCACCTTCACTTTCACTGAATTGCGAACATTCCCAAACAATCGACGATTTGACAAAGGAATTACGGCATCAACTAGTAACAGTAAATAGAATAGAATAGAATAGAAACAGTGATAAAAGCATAGTAAAATAATATAAATAAGGGGTGTCGAGTGGCAGAGAGTTAGCGCGTTCGTCTCTTAGCCCGTGATCGCGGTTTCGATTCCGGCCGACACCTTTGGAATTTTTCGGGCGAGAGAAATTCCTTAACGCG
>JAQGBY010001633.1:0-28016 GCA_034698785.1 Mycogona germanica | reverse complement strand
ACATATTTGCCTGTGTGGCGGACGGTTGGCGTTTGAGTCGGCTGGGGCATTGAGCTGGCCCCACCGTCCGCCTCACAGCGTGTGTGTCTAGACTGGCGAGCAGAGGATATTTGACCGCTGCCGATAAACCCCTATATCCATTGGAAATTTGACTTATAAAATCGCACAGAGGCAGACAGACTACAAAATTAAAAAAGAAAAAAAGAAGAGTGTCTGTCGCCTATTACTGTAGAAGTCAAGGGATTAAGGTTACTTGTGGGTTAATAAAAACTGTAATTTCAATCCCAAATTATCTTTTCACTTTTCTGACTAACGAACGACTTCAAATTGGACTCGCGATCGTAATTTCCAGTATTCGTTGACAGAAAAAAGTGCTATACGTTTTTGACTTTTATACATTTCGCATATATATAACTAAATAAATAAATAAAAATTATTAACACAGTATAACAATTTGCCTTTCACTTCATGCTCGTTGCAAGCTAGAGACATCTGTTTGCAGGCGAATCCAGAAAGGGGTTCTGACTGTTGTCTGTCCGCACAACATCATAAACGCATTCCTGAGAACTTCTACCCCTTATTAATACTGTAGCCTTTATATTCCTCCCTATAGGGACATAAAACCAGGGATAAAGAAAAACACGTCTGACTTCAAAATAGATGGGGTGTGTGGGTGCTAACGCCAACCGAAGGCAAATAATTCTTTCACTAGCCAACAGCGCCTAGGGTGGCCACGCCATCATTTTTCGGTATCAACGCCAGTCAATGTTTTCTGGCCTGGGTTTTAATTTATGGGCGCGTTTCTGTCGCCTCGTAAAATAGCTAACGCTCGATTTTAAAAGATCCAACGAACGGTTGCGGAAAGGGTTTCAGACTCACGACTCTGTCTCCCCCAGAGTTAATTTTTTTATCGCGATTGTTATGCGCGCCAGGTGGCGTTAGCGTCGGGTGGAGTCATTCCAGTCTGCATTATACTCGTACTGCTTTGCCTATGTATGTTAACGTACTGATGACAAATAATGCAGAAAATGGTGTCCCGCGCACAACTATTACGAATTCACCATTCGTGGTATCCAAGTAGATAAATATTTCAAGTAGACAAATATCCAGTACGTAGATATAAGGTTTACATGAAAGAAATCCTTCGTCGTTTTCACTTAATTAGTTCGCGTTTAATTGTTGGATGAGCGAATGTCATTAATTTTAGATTTGAAATTGTTGGTCAAATTCACCTGAACATAGAAAACAATGGCGGCTGTGTCAATTTTGTTTTCTTGGAAGAAAAATTGACCTAGTAATCATTTCACTAGCCTAATTTAGACAGTCGCCCCAACCCCAATTAGGTTTTCTGGGGTCGCTTATTTAAGAGATAGTTCAGATAGTTCAGATGTTAGGTTCTAACGCCAGTGAAGAAAACCAAATTCTTCTCAGACATGTCAGAAGTGCGCATTAATAGCTGCCATGAAAATATACAATATACGTCTTGTCAAGCGCTCACATCTTGAATTTAGCAAAAACCAAATAAAAAACATTAAAATAATATTCCATTTTGATCATGTCAAGATACAGTGAACTCTACTGAAAAATCGACATTGAATTCTTAAAACTAGATATTTTTCCCCAAGAAACCACGCCCACTTTTTCCCCGTCTGTGTAAAGTCAATTTCGAAGCTTTTTGGTGCCTATTATTTTATCCTTGTCGTTTCATTTTGATTACACAGTTTGCAAGTGTACAGAATTAACAAAAAACAAGCTATTAGTTAAAACGCAGACCCACTTAACAAACCAAATTATAGACAATTTATCGAACGGGCATTTTGTATTTCTTTTGGGCGGTGGTCCAATCACACGGTGGTTATGTAATACGATGCGTTTTTAATGAACAAGGGCGCGTTATAAATTCCCGAATTGGAATATCGTGCGTGAGCGGGGAACCTGATCTTGAGACATGCTGAAGGTTGTCAAGCGAGTTTTGAATGACTAAGCGCGCCTGTGCTTTTTTTTCATTCTTTTGCACGAAGGCACACAGACACAGCGGAGGAGCTATTTAAGGGCGGCAGACCGAGTGGGAGGAAACCAGTTAGGGTTGTCCCCGGTCAATGCTTTTTAGAGGGCAAACACCCACCACCAATGCCACTGTGTAAAAACCAAAACGTTCAAAGATGCAGAAAAATCCAGCACTAAATGATGCGAGTAAATAACTCAACATGACTGACGTCACTATAAGGTATATGATCAATTACAACTTTTGAATCCTTAACATTTTTCTGGAATTGAAATGTTATCTGCCGAATTTAATACCTCGGGCACGAATTCAATGTTTTTTTTTAATTATTTTTCTTCACGGAGTATTTTGGTATATCCTAACAAACAGTAAACATTTTTTGCCTGGCTCGAACTTGCAGAAGTTGAGATAATTTTCCGCGAACAGCTGCCAAATAATACACCTATGCCAAAAACCTTCGTAAGCCTAAGTAATGTAGTTATCGCGGCATAGCGCCGAAGAAAATCAAATTTATTAATTCCTCAGACCCCACAGTACCAGCGGCGGCCCGTCATAGTATGCCATTTAGCGCCATTTACGCAAAAAATGTCCTTTCAGTCGAAAAATGAAAAATAAAATTCGTTATCCGTGAAGTGGCGTCCTTAGGGTGGCGTCATATGAAGTTTTCTTGGTTAGTTTCCAAAGACAGCCGACCTAAATATTTAGGGGTTATAAAAATATTAAGTTATTTGCCATTTTGAAATTAGTTCAGAAGAAATCCGTCAGGATCTCCTACATTTTCTTGAAGTAGCGAACCTTATCGAGCATATGCGCTTTGACCAGCCATCGGAATTTGTATAAAACAAATTCCAAGATGGCCCGAGATACGCCCGGTATCAACTTACCATATTCATTAATCACAAGTCGCGGGCCGTGTCGGAGCATGCGATACGCCTTTATGCTAATTCGATGTGGCCCCCCTCCACATTCCTTGCACCCATCACGGTCCAGGGGACCCCGACCCGGTCATAAGTTTTTTTTTTACTTGTCGGGTCGCTCAGTACGGCACGAGCCGTTGAGCATGTGTCATCAAGTTACCGTAAAAAGAACAGCTGCGGTGAACGCCACCATCGACCACCAGGGGGCATAGACGTGCGGCTCGGTAATATACACCGGGACACACAAAAAACCTGGTGCAACGAAATATGGCAGAAGGCATGGACTGCGCATATTCAGGAGAAGCACATCTGGTCCAGATATGAAATGTTTGAATTTGAACGCATACGTTTCTGTGCGTGACAGATATTGGTGCCCTCTGGTAGCGTCCTAGAGAAACAGTTGGCCCGTTGCAGTTATTGAAGATCAATCAATCAATTTTTTGTGGTGTTTTTCCCACACTCCTATGAAGAAGCGCACCAAGAGGAAAATTCCTGCTGTCACCTTCAAAATAACGTAGTTGACGTTTATTACGCAGCGTTCCTCAGTGGGGAAACCTAGTTTTCCCAACGATTCATGTCGTTCGCCGATTAATCGGAAGTCAACGCCGTCTATCGACAAGAGGGGAAACTACGAAGCACAGAACCGCCGTCTATCGACAAGAGGGGAAACTACGAAGCGCAGAACCGCCGTCTATCGACTTGAAGGGAAAACTACTTAGCTTAATTAATGTTAGGTTAGGTTAGTATATTATAATATTCAAACCTCGTATGATTTGCCGTTTATTGTCGGCGACTGTACGCTTCGTAGTTTTTCCAATTGTCGATAGACGGCAATACTGGCGGCTCTTTACTTCTTAGTTTCCCCTCTTGTCGATAGACGGCGCTGATTTCTGATTAATCGCGATTCGACATGAATCGTTGTGAAAACTAGGAGACCCCTTTCAGTGACTGGACCAGTCGAAAACAAACTTGTTTCTCAATTGGTATGGAAGGTTGTTTCTCAATCGCTAGAGTGCTCCAGCGATCCTAGCGGACAATTAAGGGTCGTATGATCTGAACATCTGAACTCTGAAAGCATCACCGTCGCTGAATATTCCCCGGACCCCTAAGCTTATCTATATCGAGTTTTATATCCTTCTGGCAGAGTTGTTTCGTGCTATATGGCCTGAACTTAAAATAAAAAGGTTCCTCAGAAACGGCGCAAAACATAAAAAATCTCAATTACACGCAATAAAAATATAAGGAAATACACCCCAAATAAAAAAATGTAGTTCTAAACAGGTACCGTGTAATGTGATGACGCTAATTGGTAAGCAGAAATAATGATAAACCGCAATTCCGTTTCCGCAAGCAGTAAAATATGAGGCAATTATTTTTAATGTCTGAAACATTTTTTCAACTGCAACCCAGAAAACTGATAAATTCAAAAGAAATAAATCATTTATTCAAAATATATTTTTCCTAAACGAACATTTTTGTTCAATATGTGACAGGTCCTCTCTGTCTCGATAGAAGCGCCACCTGGGAATGCAGATACACAATTTGTCCAATTAATTCGGGAGTTCAATATGCGATGATTTAACACATAAAAAGATTGACGATGAAGCAACAAATTGGTTAAGAAATTTGGAGCAAGTTTCCCAAAAACCGCTAGATTAAGCGTCCTAAAGAATCATCAATGATGTGTGCAAGAATTCTGACAAACAAAATATCTTTGCAAAGCTGCATCAGGCTTGGCAGATGTTTTTTCCCCCCACCTCGCATCTTTAAAGTTACAGAGCTTACGTAGGGGGTCTCTCGTCACACGTCCTAAGCTCTTCTGTCTACGGTTGATCCACTTCCATCTTTATTTTTTCTTGAAGTGTTGCTGAGCAACGTTTATGTCACCTTGTCCCCTCTCTGCTTGTTTAAACATTTACCTCCAAGTAAAAACAGTGTGTGTTGTTGTTGCTGCGGCGGGATGTGTTACTCTGTACCCTTGGTCACACGTTGCATTTGGGTTCACCGCATGACGAAGGAACCATCATTCCACCAACAGATGGCGCTTTATGTTTAGATACATTTTGCCAAACATTAAACAGTCTATGGGAAACCACAACCAGTGCCCAGTTCTTCATAATTCTAGATGGACAAAGAAGCAGTACAGTTAGTGCACGCTTTCGCCGGTGGGCGACGCTGATGTCGTTTATTGGTGGCAAGCTCCATCTATTTACAAACTTCAAAGTTTCAAGATTATCTGATATTTCCCTGTTGGGCTCAGTTGCTCAGCAAACTTATTTTTCGTTACATAACCTGCGCATTGATCCAAATTCCAAAATGCCATAATTCGAAATAATTTTGCTGTTGGTCACCAGATGGCGTTCTACGAATGAATACGTGAACTGGCTCAATGAGAAGGTTATTTTGCTCAGGATGGTGCATCCCTATTTGATGTGTCAAACTCTTCACTTGCGAGGTCTCCAGCCTCGTGTGCGCACTAACCGTTGAAAATAACTCAGAACACACAAGCAGCTGTTGTTATTGTTGTTTGTTTTCACGGGACCCGTGTTTATATGACGCGTCATCCAAATTTGTGAGTGTCAAACATTTCCTGATGCAATTTTGTAAACGAGTAAGCGCAGTTGGATCGCACTTCTGACATAGTCAAGATTTCAGTGAAGCCTACCTACCTATGTTGGGCTGCAGTTAAAATAATGGTTTTATGATAAAATGAAAAATAAATTTAAAAAATTTATTTTTTAGCATACCCTCGAAAAATGTATTGTGAGTGTAATGCTGTTTAATCAACGGTGAACCTCTTTAACAAACATTTTATTTTATCCTGCGCAGTAATCGACATAGGTGTACCAAGGCAAAACATATTTGAAAACCTATGCAGAGTAAATGGGGTCACCACTATAAATGGGTTCACAACTTGATGCATATAGAAACCAACTATTTTCAACCCATGCTCTTAGCCATTTGTGACTGACGTTTTACCACATTTAATAAAAAATACTTTATTCCCATTTTTCACGCATATTTTATGATTTCAATTCGTAAACACATCCATGTTAGCTTGCCTGCAGTTGTTTAGTTTTACGGATTTTCTATTTGCATGTTTGGGGGCGACATCATGTGGCTACGTTGTACTTGCACACAGGACGGCGCTGCGATCGTCCAATACCATCCATTAAAACGGGTCCGATAGGTCAGTGACGAATAAAGGATTTCCACCATCGGCAAACACGCAACACTCACAGGTGTTTACTTAACGTTGGTGAGGGCGCCCACACATCTTTAAAAACGTGGTTGCACTCCGTACCTCATTACTGCTCACAGCGACGTCCTGCGGTCAAATTGTAGCGACAGTTTGAACCGGGTTATATAAGTTGTTGTCAAAGGTTCGGAAAGCGTGGCGAGGTTGACATTGCCTCCCGCCAATCTAGTTGGCCAAGCACGACCGAGATTGACGCCGCCGTAATACGGGAATCAAATTGCGTCCATAAAATACATATAACTTGTCTCCGGCACCGAGGGAGAGAGTGTTGCTCTGCCGGGGCGAAAACTGATGAATTGTTGTTATGTCTTCGGCGGGAAGTCGACTATGAAGTCGTGGTGATAAATGGATATTCGGCCAGCGAGACATGTTCGCTCTCGACCGCACCGGCAGACATGTTGATGATGTATGTACGAAAATATCGCTGGCGGTGGCTGTTGGCGGTCAATTGCGCAGATATGGAGAAGCGGGGTTTTTGCCAAACGAGATTAAACATCCCACTCATTATAAACGCCGAGATCAACTGTTTTTGCTCTAGCGCCATCCAACGAGCATCTCTTGACAACCGCCTCCATCTTCACCCGCTTTGCTTACACTGCTAAAAACAAAATCTCTTATTTAAGACATTTTCTTGCCTGAAGGGTAGTGAACAAGGAACTGTTTTAAATTTAAGATTTCGTTTCAGTGTAGACGGTTAGGAGAAATATTTTATTGTGAAGCAGACAAAGTAATCGGGTTAAGGCCCTGTCACACGTATGACCACTTCAGTATACTTGAGAACGTACATTTTTTATAGATTTTTAAATTATAATGCTCTTGAGGCATTTTGCCGGAGTGTGAAATGATGCGTCGAATATTGACTCATTTTTGGTTAAAGAGATTATACGTCTCACAAGCTGCTGTGGATAAACACGATTGAAATATTTGCGTTCGTGGGTGCCATTATTAAATTATTCGAAATGCGCATTTTTTTCATCGGAACGCTATGAATATTAAAATTGCGAACCAAGATCGATTTCGCGAATGAATCGAATGTGAACACTTACGGCCCAGGGAATTGCAATGAAACTAGAAGTCATTGAAATCTAACGCATGTTCATCAGGGGGACAATACTTCATCACGTAAAACGCTTTGAACTTTCAAAAGCATGGAAATTTATATTAAAAAAATATTGTAAATCATGACTGCGGCAGAAAGAAATACGAAAGAATCTAGAGTCAGTATAACGCGTCGTATATCACGGCATAGGATCTATTGGCTCACCTCCGTTCAGTAACGATCGGCGCTTGACAATAGATAGGGACAAGTGCCATCCGCCAGTGCAAATGACTTTGGGGGTCTGCATCAAGTGATGACAGGCTAAGATTGATCGCTTCAAATCTGCGCGAGGTAATTTATTAGCTTTTTTTTGTTCCCTTCGCCCCACGAGAACTCCAAGTAGCCACGGAGACAGTCTGAAAATCTCTTCTATAGTTAACAAATGTCGCCAATACCGTCAAGTCTCAATTGACTCCAGGCTCCGCCGAACATCTTCAAGTTGCCGACAATCTCTCAGAAGACAAAAATAGAAAAACTAGAAAATTCCCCTCTATGAGGGCGTGTCTTTTAAGCGTCACTCTGCAAATCAGGTGTCTAATCTTACACAGAATATTAAAAATACAAAATGCATGCCTTTTATAATATAGGATCTTTGATTTTGCGTATTTCTCGAGAAATCTGTCGTTGAAGTTTTAAACATTTAGTAATGTTTAAAACAAACGCAACGTCGTTTTTATCCCAAATTTCTAATTCTGATTCAATTTATACCTCAGAATCTTCACAAAATAAGAAAACACAATTTCGTTAAGAAAACATTAGATATTTTAAATTGACAAGCGTTTGTTACCAATCGTCAAAAATACTTACTGGTGATGCATTTTGGTCTTTCAAATCAGATTCTCAAAATCAATCTTTACAAAATTAAAAGCTAATTAAAACGAAGGCTTGAAGAAATTAAATTTTATTTGTAGATAGTTCCGCAAATTTATAGTTAAGTGCAAATTATTTCAGATCTCGATGTTCTGTATTTCTCGAGATATCAGCCATTGGTGTTTTATAAATTTTTATCGCTTCGCTCGAAAATTCAAATATGCGTCTCCACTTGACCAAAATGGCGCTGAACATTTGAATGCCTATCACGTGCTACCATTGATGCCAGCAACATTATCCACATTAGATCCCAAATTACAGATCTGTATTATTCAATTAACGTGTTGAGGCGCCTTTGCCCTGATGAAATAACAAGTGACAAATTTACAAATACAGCTATATAACGTCATTTTTTTTTTAAAATATTTTTCTAGGGATATTTTTTTAGTATCAAGACAAAACTTGCCACCAAAAATAAAACAAAAATGTGCGTGTTTAAGAAATGTCAACGTTTTTGAAAATACGGCACAGTACTGCTGCTCCTTTCTACAATCACCACTTAACATATTTTCAAAAAAAGTAATGTAAAAAATATTCTATATCAATCAATCTGCAATTTAAAATATGTACTGGAAAATGGAGTAACTCAATTAGAGACTTACGCCACCTGGCACGCGGATAGCAATCAGGATTGAGAGGCATGCATAAGTCAACCTATTCAATTCATTGTCCACAGTATTTTAAGATATTGGGTCTTTCTCATAGCCTGGTATTGGGATCAACCCCACACAATGAAACCTATACAACGCCCGAGCACAACAAACACGATGCCATCCCATTCTTGTTTGCCGTTCTTTCGATCGACTCAGCCCCGGAGTCATGTCGAAATGACGGCGGCGTCGACGCGACCCCCAGACAGACCCCGGAACTAAAAAAAAACTAAAACAGCTCTGGAATGCATCAATGGAGCCTAAAAGCACGCGTGCCTTCTTGGCCGCGTTCCTGGCCCCGCGTCTGTTGTGTGTGTGTGTGTGCTGTATGTGGTTGGTGGTTGTAAAATGCACCCGAGTGATTTGTGAACATTCGACTCAATGAAATGTCGGTCAATTGTTACAGGCTGAAGGGGGGTGGGGGCGAGTGGGGGAGGGGAGAGAGAGAGAACTGACGCCATTGCATCCTTAGCATTGTCGAGTGGCATAGCGTTGTAAACGGTCACACCCACTTCGTGGGGCTCAACCAGGGTTCAAAATTTAAGTCCGCCTAAGACCACCGTTGCTGGGTTACGGCCACGGAACTGAAGCTCTCTGAGAGTGTCCATGAAGACAAAACCATTGCCATCGCTGCTCTCTTTGGGCCGTGCAATGTGGCAAAGTGCCTGGACACAACAAGTTTGTCCAGTCACTGGAGATGCTTAAGGAATATCTCCTCGAAACGTATTTCCTGTGGCGAAACTTGCAGCGGGTCCAACCGTTACAATATATACCCACAAGCGTTACATTTACAAGATGTTCCCACAAGCAGCCCCGGATGGGGCCTATGGCGGGGGTCAAATGACCAGTTAAGGACAAAGGTGTGGTTGTCCTATCCTAACAGGCTCTTGACTTGAGACTCATTTGGTCTCGTTGGTTTGCGTTGGAATTGATTGCTTGGAAACTTTAATCGTATGCCATTTATTTCCTCATGTCTATCAAAGTAATACGTCACTCCATCGCTTTATTAGTGTTACAACTTAATAAGGTCGAAGTTCTTGAGTAGAAAGAGTTTTATTCAATGATCTGTCAGCAATGGCGTGTTTTACACAATCATTTAAATCGTTGTGCCTTTGAGGCGACCACTGTTTAGTTGAGAGATTATATATATTACTACAGAACTGTATATATGAACAGCTATAAAAATAATTCCTAGATATCCCTTATTGTCCCTTATTATCCCTTATTGATCATTGAAGGACGGCTTTTGGATTATAATTCATACTATATATTAATGAGTGGAAGCAATTGGATTATAATTTTGTTTAAAAAATTTGTTGAAACGTCGCTCCCAATGTTTTCGATCAATTCAATTTCCAGATGACTTAATGTCATATTTGGATGTCAGTCATCCCCTATCGATGCATTAATTTGCCATCTACAGTAGCTGGACGCATTGCTGCTGTACTATACTTTAAATGCGGGGTTCACTCTTCATGTATCGTTTCGATTTTATGTAACTGAGCAAAGTTTAAAGATTCCACCGCCGTTTACTGGCTTTGATAAAACAACCAACCCCCAGTCGCGTTTTTTTTATACCACCCTCGGTATACAATTTTTTTTCGGCCGTGGGAACAAGACGCCATTGGATATATATCGCGTCGAACGTTGATTGTAATGGCTCCCCCCTCACCCACCCTTTTTAAGGAAGAAAAAAACCTTTCACCGCTTTAACCGCAGATAGCTGACATTTAGGAATGCGAGGTTACGACATTTCAGATAAATCGACTTTAAAAGACTGCAAATAATGCGTGTAGACATAACTTCATGCGTGGTGCTACCGAGTAATCCCCGTTCGTGGTTAAGAACCGAAGCGATATTGTGGGGGGTCATCGCCCCTTTTTTATGCGCCCACGTCAAATTCAACCGACATAAAGATGGGAACAAAATGTTTCGAACTACGTCTTGCGTTTTATGCGCATTCTTTGCCATTTATGTATCGTAGTTTAAATAGTGGCGCCATCTTAGTTTGAAATTGGTTAAATCGAGCACATTCTTTTTTTGGTACAATTCAATCGTCCAAGTAAGCTAAGTGTGGGCTAAGCGAAGACAATAATTGTGGCGCCTACAGCTATGTCCTTGGAATAAGATAACAATGTAAGCCGCAATCGCATCGCAAGGAAATTTCTAAATTTTTAACTGAACAATGGAACCTCTCTTCATAGGTCGGCGAATCTTTTTTTTAAATACCGTGCATGCATATTTTAATACTCTGAAACAATAACTTAAGATAATTACCAGCATATTAAAATCGAAATTCTTTGATTCATGATACAGAGTCATTTCTCAAAATTGAATCGAAGAAAGAGGGTCGCGACTAAGTGTGAAAATGATATTTCCTTTAAAAAAATACTGTAGCCCCTCCCTGGTTTCTATTTGTTGACTTAATTTTATTTTTGACATTTTATTTCATCGCATTTCTTCAATAAGATCAATTCAAAACTAATTTTTGTGAACTCACAGTGTGTGTGTGTGTAGTCAAATCGTTTCTGACCTCTCTGTTGACCCTTAAGAGTACTAACTCGCTGTAACCCCATCCATCCACTTGTTGTATGGTCTTCATCTTTTCCAACAGAGATCACTAATCTCTCGTTAATCCATATGCATATCTCACCCGTTATTGCAACACCTTATTTGAATTTTTTTTTAAAGTGAAACGACCATAATTTAGGAATCACACATTTGAGAAACCTTTACCCACTGTTGTCGCCAAAATCTATCTTCATGCATCAGATGCAAGTACATATGTTGGATATTGGTGGGACGTGGACAGGCGCCCAGATTGCCTGGTGAATTACACGAAAGTTCATTGAGGTCACTTTGAAGGGAAAAAATATAGGAAAGGTTAATTCTCAGGGGCGACACAGCTCCTGGCTGACGCCGCAGCGGGTAGCGCCGGCAACAATTTATCACCCAGCAGAGGGCGCTATCTCTGCGGTAAGTCTTACTACGCAGCCACCTCAGCTGTCTTCGCCGAGCAAGGCATTTCCAAATATTTATCCTATTGAGATCCGATGCACATTTAAAAAATGTAAATACCTAATTTTCAGATCTATTACGACAAAATCTGGGTAGCCGTTTCTTAGATCCTGGGTTCAACATGAATTACTGACAAATAGTCGATCCTGCATCATCTTCATGTGATAAAAAAAATAGGTTGCAGAGGTTTTTTTAAACCCACACTTTGATCGAGAAGTTGGCTAATGCACACATTTAATTTATCTTCTAAAGTATAAATCAAGGCGTTTCAAATGAAATTTTTTAACATTTCTCTGGCTTTCAAGAACTCCCTTTCATAGACTCCCTTTCAAGAAAGGCATCTTAGAACTATAGCACATCTAAGGAAAGCATCTTAACAAAACATTCCTTGCATGGAGTATTTTAACATTACCTTGCAGGATCTTAAAACATAAAATAATAGGTTAAATCTTAAAATGAGCGGGAACTTCTATTTTTAAATGAAATAAAACCGTCTTCATATAGTCTTAGGGAGACTGATTACAAAAGCATCTAAATAAATGGCACTTTGAAGTAGTTTGTGAAGTGGTTTTAGAAAAAATTGTTTTATCTAATTTTTATAGATAAGAAAATTAAATTATCACGATTTAATTAGTTAATTTAATTAGATAAAACAATTTTTTAATTAAGAAGTTACATTCTGAAGAAGACAGGCATCGGATGCCTAACTAATTCAAAACTGATAATGGGCTCATGGTCCATGGAAGCAGGAGGACATAGAGCCGGGTTTCACCAGGGAACACATGCTGCTTTGTCAACGTAGGTGGCGCGAGTGCGGAAGAAGTGTTTCATTGGAACGTACCGTGTGTTTAGTTGCAGAGGTCGTTGTACCGCCCTCCCCCGCCCCTCCTCCACCTAATAACCAAAATCTCACCCCATCACACTTTCCAAAAAAAAATGGCAGCTTATCTCCTGATCCTCTCACGAGATAAAATCTAATATTTTACAAAAATAAATTTTTTGCTGCGGTAGACGCGACCCACAGTTCCAACTAACGATACAAAACGACCTTAAAACTCGTCCAATTTTTAGGATCGATTTTGGCGTTTTGGGTACTTACGTTTCAGCACCAGTTGGCGCTCATATCATCATTTGAGAAGTAACGACAGGTCACAAATCTATATTTTCTATCGTTATAGAAATAAATCCGTATTTCCTTTTATATGTTATAGAAACTATCGATAGCAACATACTTGTACAAATCATCAATGTACAGCAGTAACTGAAACGAACCAGCTGGCACTATAGAACGCCACCAGAGGTCACCAATAACTGACATGCACAGAGGGAATGCCAAATCTGAAACAGTTATAAAAACAACAAAATTGTTATCCGTTCCGTTAAGTGACGGCGAAACAATACAAAAATTGTGCACCATTCTTCAACTATTCACATTTTTGTAAGTAAATGTAAGTAAGCTAAATTTATAACGATAAGCGATTTAAATCTGCGATAAGTTTTGTTGAAGCGCCATCTATTGGGAACTCGGCCAATTCACTGTAAACGACTGTAACGAGGTTTCAGAACGTTGCTGAACAGTTTTAATTATTCTGCTCACTTGGATGACTTGGTAGAACATGGAAGCCATATCGCATTTCACACCGGTCGATTAAACAATATGGCTGACACATTTTAATGCCGGATATTTCAACGGATGGCAATGATCAGGTTACATCTACCACCTACTCTTTCACTCTTCGTCTACAATCCAGTTTCTTTCTCGACTCACTATCACAACAATTTAATTTATCAAGTCACAAACATACAAGGCCTTAAACGCTTTTGTGTCTTCGAAGTTTAGGAAGGACTAGAAAATAGCAAATGAACCTGTTACACAATGCCCGATTCATTCAATCTTTTTCAAATTATTCAATTTTCAAGGAAATAACCTTCAGCACTTGACTCCGTCTGCATACAAATTAGGCCAGAACTTTCATTTCATTCACCACCATGATTGTCAACCTTCAATCACAAATTTGCATTAGACTCGACGCCAATTTTTTTAGCATCGCCTATTGACGTGGCGCGCAACGCAACCCCAGCCGCATTACCATTATTTCTGCCATGGGAATTTGTGTACTGCTGATAGGTGACAAGTCTGTCTTACGTCATGTGACAGTGCCACAACTGGTGCCATAACTTGCGAGCAACTGATGGGATCCTACGGTTTCGTTAAGCGCATCAACATTAACGAAAATAAACAAATTGGACAGTCACAAATCAATATGGCGATATCGGAATGGGGCAAGATAGATAGAGATTACCGCAAGGATCGCTCTTGTGTCTCACGCCTTTAGCCTAAGTGGTGCTGGCTGACGCCACGTACCATCATCGGTAAACAATGATTTCATTCAAAACACCAGCAGAATGTGTCAGCCAACAAACGACCACTTTGTTGTTGCTGTTTGCCTTTGAGATATGGATGGCATTCTGTTTGTTTTGGTGAGCTTCGGAAAAGTGGCCACGTTTTTAGTCCCGATAAATGCTGAAGTTTGTTTCTCGACATTCGCTCAATGGGCAAAGCCAAAACGGCGATTAGTTACAAAAAAAGTATTAACGAAATGAAACACCATCCAATATGAAGGCGGAACAAAATTGTATCTTAGTCTTGTCTTGATAACTTCATGTTGAAATATATTAGCCAAGGAGCAAGCATAGCTGTAGCACACAAAAACGTCTTGGCGACAAAGTTCCTAGTGGTTAGATCAAGTTGAAGTATCATTGTGGTAAATAATGCTTAATTAGTTGAACTTGGCTTTGGTTTTTATTTTGCAAAAACTACACTGCAATTGTTTAAAGTTTTGTCTTTCTTTCTCCGTCACATCGAAAACTCGCGAACGGCGCAATGCAGCAGCGCATTGAAAGTTGAACTGGATGTCGTGCCGCAAATTTTGAAAGTCAATTTAACTAATTATTCAGTTCTCGGCTTTGCGTCTATCTTAAGATAACACACACAATCAATTGTGGTGTTTCTCTAAGGCCACAATGACGCTGAAGATAAAAGTGCAATTATTCCGCTCAAGAACTCTCTCGGTCACTTGGTACCAATGTGATATTTTTTACCAGTTTTACTGAGCAGATCCCAATTTTTCAATTATCGTTCGTGTTATAATAGCTCACATAATTATTTCAGTAAATAGGAAAAACACTAGTTTTGTTGCGAAAAATGAAAAAATAAATTGCAAGCTATTATGTAACGTTGTTTTCATTGTACGCAAAAAACGGAGTTTTGAAATATTCGTGACGTCATCATATATCCATTTCGTGTTATGTTTTAACGGTACTTCTACAGAGTTCTGTATAGCGCGCTCAAAGAAAGATATAAAAATGATTTTTTTAAAATCTCGCTGTGAGTACGCTACTCCTTTCTCTATATTATACGAGTAGTTTGTAGGCTAATAATTTAATCGGCTACAACTAAATTATTAACGAGTAAATCATCTCTCGTAACCAGGATAACGTCGGTCCCAAAGTAGCCCCACCTATTGACCATAAATTCCAGGACAGCTCATTCATTCAAAACTCTACATTGTACCGCTGGGGTCAGCTCGAGCTCTCAGAGAACGAGGTGAATCGGCCATCTTCGATCGAGTCAACTGGCCATTACCCTGAAATGCGCCGGTGGTGTTGCCTTGATTGATGACGGCCAACGAAACGTATATCAACGTCGACTTTGTCCCGTCAATGGTGGCGACCTTATCGATCTCACCCATCAGCTGTCCTCCACCATTTCTCTCTCTCTCTCTCGCATTCATTCTATCTCAACTTCATCGGTGAAAAAAATAAATCGAATATTTTATGTTTGTGTCAACCGAATGGGAACCAAAATATAAATCAGCGATTGTTGACAATGTATCGTATTAATTATTTCTTCCCCCCCCCAAATGTTCAACCAAGATACATTAAAC
Organism: Mycogona germanica; assembly: GCA_034698785.1. Lineage (NCBI taxonomy): Eukaryota > Metazoa > Arthropoda > Diplopoda > Chordeumatida > Chordeumatidae > Mycogona > Mycogona germanica. The sequence continues at coordinate 12,251 of JAQGBY010001633.1, read as the reverse complement.
TTGTAACAGAAACATGTAGCAAAAAGTTCATCTTTACATTTTTTAACGGCACACCATAGCTCCTTTGCTGGCTTCTTATTTGTTTCGTAAGAGCAAATTATTTTGTTAAAATAACAATCTAGTTGTCATTACGATACATTTGTGGGGTATTTTTTAGGGCAGGATTGTTGGGCGAACCCGTTTAACAAACACCGCAAGGGAGGTGTATCCCCAGACTCCACCAGGCTCGAATGAACTACCCTTACAAAAATGTACTATACGACCGTTTACAGAGTAGTACTAATATAGTATTCGTACAGAACCCTATAGTAAAACGCTATGGTTTAATATGGACCAAAATCCCTATATGAATTTAAATATGGCAAATACTATATAACTAAAAATTCTACAAAATAATTATTAATCGCATATTAAATCGTTTTACGCCCCACGTTGCATAATAATTCACAAGTTCATTCCATACACGGGATATGTGCCAAAGTTAAGCTTAAGAAATCAGGTGATCCTCAGTGTAGGAATTTCTATACGATTACTACACAATTTACTATATGGTTACTATAGCAAATTACTATAGTAATTCCTAGTATATTTTTGTAAGGGTAGAACCCCACACCGGGCAGCAAATCCGCGAATGGTGATATTTACCTCGCATAAAAATCCGGGTCAAAACCCTTCGCAGCTAATGACAATGCTGCTTGAATAGCCGTAGGAATACCGAATTCGTAAATCGCCGTTGTTGCCCATTCATACACACGTTAAATGCGTGTCAGGGCGCGCGCGAACTCCGAAACCACATCACTGACAATCTCAAATTGCTGCCAGCAGGCACAACAATTTAACACGTAATTACATATTGTTCATTTCGGAACTTAGTGGTATTACGAAACAATAATACTCCATTATACCCTCAACGACTGGATTTAATTAGAATAACGCATTCGAGTCGTAATAGCTTACGCTGAGGAGTCGTTCGAGACAGTCGGAATGGCGTTGCTATAGATTTTGTCTCGAAATTATCACGATTCCGGTTCCAGACACTGTTAAACGTCATCCACCCCTCTCCGTCCCATCACAAAAAATATATGTATCGTCGGCGACTTTCTCAATACGGGTTAATTTGACGACATGTACAGTGTTTCACTTCCGATTTCTCTGCCCCGTCTGTCGTCTCATTTAGTTCGGAGCACGCGTCATTTCACCCCTCCCTCTTCCTCCTGCTCCTGCTCCTCCTCCTCACCATGTCAGAATGTCAGATAGTGTTCGCTCCTCCAGTCACTCTTCATTTGCTGCTGGCTCCGTTCTGACGACTTCATCAATTTGTTGACAGGTTTTCGGTACGGCGCACGCGCGGAAAATTGTTGAGACTTACTCTGATGGGAGACTTTATGATTGAAAAAATAAATTTGGCCCTCTTCCAATTTCGCTTGGCCAACTTCAGATTAACTAGGCTGTTCCGTTCTCGGACAAGATATGCTCTCTCACAAGATGGCGTTGCAGAGGAACCGTGTGGAGTAATGATTGCTCGGGAGTTGGAGCAGTGAGCCCATGATCATTGTTTCAAATCTCGGCCGAATCCTCCACAAAAAAAAAATTTCGGACTAGACAAATTCCTAAGTGCCCTGCTAAACATCATCCACCCCGTAGGCCCGTTACTGTACAATATCGGGTCCCCCTTAACAAATAGCTGCAAATATGGCGTTTTTATCTTTCCCAAAGATTGTTATAATGAAATTTTTAGACAGTATTTTTTCTTGTAAATGATATGTTATTATTTTATCGGACCAAGGGACCCAGCATTGCCCAGGATCATAAAACGGGTATTCGAAACTATCGACATTTTCTTTTCGATGATATTTTTGTTCATTAAATTCTTATCTCATGAAAACGCAATAACATAAATATCTGAAATAAGTTGGCGTGTCCTTAGCATTTGCGGGAGGGGGCTACGTCCAGTAACAAATTTCATTGCGCTACGTTACGCTGTTGGTGAACTCTCGGAATCACTGACAGAGTGAGTTTCGATAATGTTGTCTAAAATCTGATGACATATGTTCTTTGCATCGTTGAAATGATTGCAATCCTATGATGACTCTAATTTTTACTGGGCGTATCTTATTGAAGGTTTTACTCACGATCAGCATGTTTCATAATGAGATGCAAACGAGCGGTAAGAACGACTTTCACTTTGATATTTTTTTAAAATAATTAATCAAACTAAGTCAACTATGTCATGTATTCTACATTTAACCCAGGTCAAACATGCATTTCGGAAATTTCGTTTTATGAGATCGAACCAGACCCAGTTGAAGAGGAATCCTCACATGAGGTTGAAGAGCACTTGAGAATCGTACAGAGTGCATGGACAAACTTCATGGAAAAGCTGTTGTCTGTTTTATATTGATTTGCATAATGCAACTCGAGTATCGTGCGTGGGTTATCGAATCTTTTATTGAATCTTGGCAAGTTGAACACTCATCAAAGAATCGGTTCCATTTTTTATGCCGAAGTTTTTCACTTCTAGCTTAGAGGCTATGATGTGTTGTTTTTTGAAGGGGTTCATATAATTTATAAGCAATGTTAGCCATATGTAGTTCCTTGAACAAAATCCCAAAACGTCAAATATTTCCCCCCGTTTGGTCTGACAAAGTATCTAATATTTTTCAATTGTATTTACACAGACATGGATGCAGCATGCACAGAATATTAAAAGAGCCAAAAGTTAGTCGAGCCACTCTTAACTTTTTTGAGCAGCTCCTGTGGTGATTGTTGTTGATTTGCTTGTAATGGATTGTTTGTATATTATTTTGCCAGTGCTGATTGATGCAATCCAAAGCTGGAATAGTCCTCACACAGCGCAAATCTATCAACACGTATTTCTACTTATTATTTGAGTATATTGGCCTGCGAGATATGAGCCTGCTGTGAAATCAAGTGGCAAAGTGAGATTTTTGAATGAAAGACGTTTTGCGCACCCTGTGCTTTATTCTCAACGCCGAGCCCCACCTGGCGAGCATCTCACTAAATATTTTTCTCCATTGATTCTGCCTTAGCAGAGGAACAAAAACATTTTATCATTTTGCCAGGAGGTTGGCGAAAGGTAATGCGTAATATATTTATTGGAGTGCCTCAACCAGACACTAACACCACCTGGTGTACATATAACACGGACAACTTATACCCTTTGACCATGCCACTATTGTCATCGGTTATTAAATGATAGGGTTGTATTTACTCATTGGGGGAGCCCTCAAGAATGTCAGATGTCTATATAGAATGAGGCATGAGCGAAGCGCTATATTCTAGATACAATATAAGTTGGCTGGGTGTATAACAACTTTTTTTTTTTGGTTTCAACTATCACCGCTTGATGAAGTGACTAGTAGATATATAGCTGGAGATGACATCGCCGTCTAGTGATAATGCGATTTGCCAATAGACGCGGCCAATTAAAACATGACACGTTGGAATTTTTCAGTCCCTGTCGTCTGGCGTGATTCTGCCTAACGCGCGATTAATTGAGGCAAATAGAAGATACTGGATGCGTCAAAGTTATTGCAAGTTTTGTTTTAATTAGCGAGAACCAACGCTGCCGACGATCTGGTGCAGCCTCCGGGCCCCATCACCACGGAAGGCACGCACTTAAAAGTCAAGCTTAATTGGGAAAAGTCACTGACCGAGCTTGACGTTTATACTCTGTACTGTAGTTGAGGATTTTGATTAAAAAAAAGTCTTTCTGTAAGAACAAATTTTTAGTAACGTTTTCTTTTGAAATTTGTGAAAGAATATGTCGCACCTTCATTTTCTGAAAGTGTCTGTAGAACGATTTAATAAAGGAGTTCGAGTTAAAAACAAGATTCGAACGCGCGCTTACAGTTTCTTACTGTCCCGTGACTTTTCCAGCAGAATACTGTGCATCGGGCACATAACCATTTTGAATATATTTTTTGGTGCACGTACTATATCGACTTTAAAAAAAAATAAGATTCATTACTTTCTCTTAAAGTCTCCGGCCACCTAGCGGCGCAGAACATGAACTAACGTGAGAGATTCACATAGAGTCATCGATTCTCAACGCAGTAATTATTTTTTAAATAACCAAAACGGTTGTGAAGAAGTGTTTAATTGTTTAATCGTTTTGTACGTGGTAACTCAACCCGACAATAATGAATTTCGCCATTGAAATTAGTACGGAGCAAATCCGCCAGGTTCTCTCTCAATGCTTTCTTGTTGGGGAGACGCCTATCTAGTGTTTTGTAATTGCCAAGTGCGTTCCTTCGACGGGATGGAGCTACGATTTTGTATATATATATACACACACACGTGTGTTGTGTGCGTGCGTATCAATATTGATAAACGAGTTGAGCGAATATTAATGAAACTGGAAGCGAGGATCGACTTGTCATTGACTGCTAATTAATGGCAATCTAATTGACATTCCGCCTCGTCTCACTATCTCTCTTTCTCTCTATCCCTTATCCTATGTACACAGACGAGTACTACAGGGACGATACTAACAATCGGGGCCTGTTTCCGCCCACGTTCAATTTGGCGTCGGCCGCCCTCATCACCGCCAACGCCACCTGCGGGATCAACGGGCCCGAGACCTTCTGCAAACTCGTGGAACATGTGCGGTAAGTACGAATTGAGTTACGACGAATCCGTATATTGATTACAAAACGGACTATTTTGCCAGAAGAGCAGAAATGGTGTCCAGAACACTAAATACTATAGATACACTCTGCCGGAACAAAGGGCACAAGGTTGCAGGAATTTTTACCGAAAATTAGACCGTTTAAAAAGTGTCTAAAGAGATTCAAAACACGTTACAATACGTGTAGCTGAAAGTGCCGCAGCACCAACAATTTGTAGTCCTTAAAACAAAACACAGAATAATGATAGGTACAATAGTTACAATAGGAACAATAGACCTGGCAAGTGCAAAATGTTTAAAAACCTTTTATCAAAAAATTTTAAGGATAATTTTCATTTCACCTCTTGAACCCCCTTAATACGGACCTTCCTCAGCACCCCTTGTTTCGAGTATGTTTATATCGAACGGGAATTCTGGGCTACAATGGTTTCGGCCTATCGGCATTCGAAAGATATTCAACCAACTTTTTTGTTTCTTGTTATTTAGGGAGCCTCAGTGCGGCACATGTGATATAAAGAGTTCTAATACGTCACTGCGACACCCAATCACCAACGCCATCGACGGAACCCACAGCTGGTGGCAGAGTCCCAGCCTTCAGAACGGCCGGAAGTTCGAATGGGTAACAATCACTTTGGATCTGCGACAGGTAAGCGACACTTTGGCAATTTAATGTTTATTCAATGACCATCCGTCACATGCGAGTAGTTCCCACATAACGATTTTGAGAGCCTTCGGTAGCAAAATAGGTACTACAGGGTGCACCTTTATCATCGTCGCTATGCCGCTGAATTTTTCTATTCAAGACAAACCCTTCAACCAAATTAATGTGTTCGATCGACGTTCAGCTCAAGTGCTTAAACTAGTTAAACATCATGAAGTTCTCAAATTGACGAGAAATTAATTAAAATAGCGAATAAAAAAATGCAAAGCAAAAATGTTGCAAGTCAAATAAATTTGTTATACAGAGTAAAGTACTACTGTACATTGACCCAACCCTTCACCAATTAAAAAAATTATCATAAAAGCATCCCCTTCTAAACGCCACTCGCATATGCATTTATAACCTGTTAATTATGAATCGTAATTGGTTTGTCAAAGTTTTGTCGTGCATTTATTCTTTCGACTTGAGCTCTTTAAGAAGTCTGCCGAAAACACAATCTTACAAAAATCTTTATTTATGTACACGGAAAGACGAAATTAGCACAGTTCAGAGTGGAGAGCCAGCGGGCGCATCTGTTCCGACTGACCCAATGTTAAAAAGCATTGTTCTCTTTAAGAAGCAAATTTCCATAATGGATGCGCAGATACGCGATTACGAAGCTATCTCAAAATGCTAGCTGATTCGTCATACTCATGCGTTTGCAGTACACGAGTATGTGTGTATCGTCTCACCTGCTCTCATCCTATGTAGTGCAGAAAATGATGGGGTTCCACTTAATTAATTAATGCTCCTGTCCATCAGCTGGCTCTGAGTCGAGATCGTAGCCGGTGATTGCACCAAGATCACGGGGTCGGGCAAAGAGTTTTTGTACAATTTCTTTCACCCCTCTCCGAGACAGGTTTAGTTAGGTTCTTGAATTGAGTGTGTGTAGGCGGAGGTAAGACGTGGTGGTGCCAGTCATTTAGATTCTTGATTTGTCTGTGCGCAAAGTGGTTCAACTTAAACAAGCACTATGGCTACATATCTAATAAAAAGTAATCTTTAAAATTTGAATGTGTTTTTTTAAAACTTAATTTGGAGATCACAATCTTTATTATTTTTATCAGCGCCATTAAACAGTCAAAATGATCGTCATGGGACAATTCTCGTTATTCCCCGTCATTTATCAACAATACCCGCAAAGCCCGCTCACCAGACTTGAATCCAGTGGACTACAAAATTTGGGGAGTTCTCCTAGAAAAGATTTATAAATCGAAGATTACCAATATCGAAGATTTGAAACTACGAATTAAGAACGCTTGGTTCGACCAATCATGTTTCGAATTTTTTTAAATTTGTGATGAATCCAGCATACAGCTCAAGTATCATACGTATATAGTGTATAGAAAACAGACCACATTAATGAACCGAGCAGAAATGTTAAACGGCCACCGCCAGGATCGCTTCTGCATTTGGCCATCATGGCGTTTCACGCGTCTATGGCGTCGCTCTGCGTTATGTGATCACCACCACCACACACAGTCATGCCTTTTATTAGGTCGACTTTTTGTCTCACTCTTATCGCATCTCCTTTTTCTTGGTTCATGTTCTGCGTACGATTCGCGGCTGGCGTTGGAGAAATTATCTGAATGGGTTTTCACACTTTCACCTAACGAGATAGCGCAAACGCCCCCCAGAGCAGCAGAGATTAAAAAACCGCATATTTCGTCGACTCTGGAAGATTCCTGGTACACGAGCACGTCGCCAGAGGCCATCGTTGTCCTCATTGACCTCCATTTCGGAGCTGAGACCACTGAGACCGTTGCTCTCTATACAGAGTATTCGCCCACACACAAACGCACACGCTACACCACCATCACGCTAAGCTCAACCTTTCCGTATCAACACATTCGGATTAAACCAGTAGTGTTACGTGAGTCGAAAAAATATGTGTGCTGGATTTTTTTAAAGAAAGATTTCACAAAATCGTTTGCAGTTGTTACCAGGTCTGTGGTGTCCGAATCATCCCATTAGCCGCGCCGTACATAATCCGAATCATCTCAGCGCGGTCGATCCAACCTCTAACCGGGAACGATCAAATTAATTTTTACCCGAATTTTACCCGTTAATGCTACCTCATTGCATGACGAGAGATTAAACAGTTAATTACAATTACAAATTTTACCCGCAAGCAGCCCCAAGAGAAGGGCCTATGGCGGGGTCGAAAAACCAGTCCACTGTCTACACACTCTAGGGAAATAGGAGTTAAAATATTACGCAGATGTACATAGAAGCTCGGTCACCATTTTAGTGTGGTCCTTTCTACTTCTGTTAGGAAGAGCTGGGCACATAATTTCCCCGATTACAATCCCCCTTCAGAATTCTGACCAGCAGCTTTAAACTGATCTCCCTCCAACGATCTTCCAAAGTTTCCCATCCCAATATTGACAGCATGTCTGTGACACTGTCAGTCCTTCCAATTCTACAGCTAACAAACCTCGCAGCTCTTCGCTGAACCATTTCAATTTTCCCTATGGAGCTGCAGTATTCAAGCAAAGGTCGAACTAAGGAAAAATAGGCCACTGACATAACCTTACTTGGACACCCCTATAACACGTTTTGAGTAAGTCTAAGCCTAGCATTCGCTGCATGCACCAATCATCTTTTGAATTTGGGGTTTCCAAGATAATTTTGAGGTCATCTGCAAACTCATATATTTGTACTGTTGGACAACCAAGTAACAAAGTAGAGGTACAAAGTAAAGGATCCCTAGATCTGGATGCATGCATAATGGAACACTTCTCAACATAAAGTTGCAAAAACTTTGCAAAATCTGTATAACATTGTATCATCAGCATATATATATAGTTTTATGTTGGAGCCTACTACTTCACATATATCATTAATGTATAACAGGAACAGAAGCGTCCCAATGCTCTAACATGTGGCACTCCTGAGGCCGGTCACGTCGATCCACTCTGAGTGGACACCAGAGAGAGAACAACTTGTTGTTTTCGGTTCTTCTGGAAAGCTGATAACTGTTCTCCTAAATGCTTAATTGCTTGCCTAAATGCATAGACCCGCACTTAAAGCTCGTTTTTTCAAGTTTCACGGGGTATCAGGAGGACAAGATGCTAATCGCCTCGATCTCATTCAGGTCCACCATTGCCGTGCCACAAACACCAGCATCTCATTCTGATGGACGTGCTCGCGCGTCAGCGACATCACAAAACGCTTATCATTTTTTTTCCCCTCACTTTTTCTTAATGGGCAATGCCACTCGGCACACGCAAACTAATGAACAGACTCACCCAGCTCGAAACACTAGAAGCGCCACCTGGATGACAAAAGACAGACTCAGTTTCATATATATTGGTGGACTACTGGTAACAACTCAACAACACATATTTTAATTTAATAATTTTCACTAACTTTCGAGATGAAAAGTTAAACGCAACCTTGTCACACATGCTCGAAAAATGTCACGAACTCAGTTCACAAACGAACCTCAGCAAATGTTCGCTAGATGGCGCACGAGCAACACATGCAGTAGGGGCGTGTTTCCTTTACAGAACAGGGTCCGCATTTGGTATGGCCTAACTTGTGTTTAATGACTGACCACAACGGCTGGCTCATCCTAAACTGCGTCTGGACCATTCTAGAGTTGACGTATTAATCCAGCAAACATGCAGTGCGTTTTCAGTGGACCGTGTAACCGTAGCGCGTCCAGCAGAAGGGGCTCAGAGGTGGCCCCGGACATGTGGGTTGTGGCCGTGCAGCTGCCGACAGAACTAATGGCTACTAAAACAGACCTCTAATATGTAATCGCCTCAGCGGGAAGCGCCAACTTGGTTCGGCATTACATTAATTGGCTATAAACCGTTCACATTGTCTGGACGTTGGAGGTACGGGAGCGGGGCTCTATCACCAGGTGGCGCTCACTTTGACATGTGGCAGCTGACGGCGGGTTGCAATTGTCGCCGCTGGTTGCGCCTACACCAAACACCAATTCACCCATAAGAGAGCGGGGAACTCGTAATGGGCAATGGTACTCCAAAAATATAATACAATTGCAGCGAACAAAGTGATTATCTGGAATGCATGTTACCTGAGGGCACCAATAAGCTAAGATTAAAGCGTCTTAATTAGACATTTTAAATTCTGTGTTCCATTTTGTATTAATTATTTTTTCTAAGGCTCCTGTGGTCTGATATTTCAGTATACCTTTCCGTGGATTGTATGTTAAAATTGCTCGTAATTAATTCCATCCTAGACTATAATAAATACTTTGTGTCTTACAATTTAACAACTTTTCATCTTAAATAAAGATACCTTGGTTCGCAGGCACACAAGAGCAGATATGAAGTTAAAAAACAATCTCACATCTCTACAGTTTCTTAAACACGGTTTTTCTCGCAAAACTCCACTTCCAGGGTATTCGTTTCTTCATCATTGTTCCCAGTCTGTAACCGTCGTTTGTAAACAAATGGCAACAATTTCGTTCACATTTTCTTTTACTTCTATTGGACACGTACGTTCCTTAGTCCTGAGACCGCCGCCATGAACTGGTCATATTTCTAGGATTTTGTATTCCTCTCCATTGCAGCCTGTTTGTTCACGAAACATCAAGTTCCTATTTAAACTCCAGAACCTCAAATAGTTTTTCCTAGTCGAGGCTCTACTCTGTACACCTATGTAAGGATTTTTAACGTGTACCTGACATCGGTAATTCGTAATCCATAATCGAACCCGCGATCAGGGGGTCTGATAATACGATTCGCTAACCTATAACCAACTTGGGGAGTGATATAAGAATGAATCGCATTTGAGGAAACAGGCTCTCGGGAGTATATATGGTCCATTCCATATTACATTTTTTGTTCTCTTTTGTTTGTTAACTGTTCTTTCGATTGCTCTCACTTTTTACGAATTGTATGGTCCTCTGTGACGGCTACCCGGCATTTTGTCTTCAAACATGGTTCATCCGTGCGCGACATTCCGTATCCTCCCGAGACCCTGTTGGATAACAAATAGTAATCCAAACCATATTGAATAGCATAACATGATTTGTAAATCGATGTTAAAATCGTATAGCCTGCTCTTATGGAATTTTCAAGAGAACTCAAATTAAAAATATCATAAAATCGCTATTGCTTTAATTTCTAGGGCACCAATATAGAATCGATATATTAATTTTATGTTAAATTTATTAATGTCAATTTTATTTTAAATGAAATGATATCATTATATATTTTCTGAAACACTACAGAGGTTACAATAAAGCACTGACCGTATGAATAACACATTGATGATGATGATGATGAATTCACTGAAGTGCGGACACAACAGGAAGATTCGGCACCTGGGATCAGGAGGATTACGGAGACATCTTTGCCGCTCTAATCTATATTTTCCTGATTTTTACTGTTTCCTCACAAACGGACCACTATTTGTTTGCGGAGGAACAATCACGGAATAACAAAAGACTTGCAAACCCGGACAATGCCGAAAATGGAACGGACGCACACACAAGTGATTCGAAATTATTTTCTTTTCATATTAGGTTTTCATCATTCCCCTCCCTCGATGAAAGCTGGCATTAGTTCTTACGAAGATTAACTTAGACCTATTCATCTCGGATTTTGTGGATCCTTTGTGTGGTTTCAATGAGAAAATAAGTTTCCAGTTTTGTGGTTTATTTCTTGGAGTTTACTGGCTGTCACGAATACAATTTTATTTCTGTAATTGTGATGATCAAATCATGATGAAAATCGCCGCTTAACAAAAAAAAAATTTAATTATCATTATTTAATTTTTTGGAGATTAATAAAATATTGAATTCTAAAAAAACTTTAAATTCACTTCACACTAAATTTGACCTTATTAAGAACTGCATTGAACTCAAACGTTATAGAACTTCGAGAAGACGTGGTTCCGAAACAATGAACGACTTCTCAAACGCTTTGAAAAACGGCATCAATATTAATGTATTTTTTTCTAAATTCAAAAACGGCATCAATATAACCTGGAAGGTTAGCCCAACCGTATCTTCCAAACAATTGAATAAACATTCAAAATTCGAGGTTCACCCTTTGACATTTTGCAAAGGGGGTCCGGATTTTAATGACATTAAGAATGTCGAGTACTTCTTGAGACAGAATGCGTTTGAATTTAGCTTCGATCATCTTCAGTAATACTGTATATGGAACTATTTAAAGTAATAAAAAAAACATTAAAATTTCAAATCGAAAAAAAAATTCAATTTTTGTGATTCACAAATACTGCCATAGGTGATCCGGCTTGAATACAGTTTAAGAAAATTTGTGACTGCATTAAAAGGCTGAATGAGATCAATTGATCAGCTGTGGCAACGATTAAAAGCTCATCCGAATATGATGGCATCTTCCAAACTTTTTCCACATACTTGTTCATAAGCAAAACTTCTACAAAAACTGCAAATGTCGATATATTGGCCAAAAAATGGTGGTTAAGATTGCATTCACTCAAATTGCTACCCCGTTTGAGATTCGCGCCAGATGGTGTTAGTGTCCTGTTAAATATCTCTATTACTGGTAAATAGCATATTATTCGGCGAAATATATTAAATATTTAACCAGTGCTCGCGAAATGGCGCTCGAACAAAATCGTTGGGTTCGGTTTTTATTAAGATTAAGAAATACAACTGACTCTAAATTTGAAAATTGAAATTAAGATGTCACTCAGTCAAATTGCTATCCCGTTTGACATTCGCGCCAGATGGTGTTAGTGTCCTGTTAAATATCTCTATTACTGGTAAATAGCATATTATTCGGCGAAATATATTAAATATTTAACCAGTGCTCGCGAAATGGCGCTCGAACAAAATCGTTGGGTTCGGCTTTTATTACCCTTACAAAAATGTCATATATGATTTAATATATTACTATCATATATGCATACCATATATGATTACTATAATAA